>PVJS01000126.1:0-100000 GCA_004027185.1 Glis glis | reverse complement strand
CACCATGGGCGAAGCTACTTCCTTCCTGCCGCGGGGACATGATCCCGATTCCCTGCTGCTGACAGTGCTTACAAAACCATGGACAAGATTTGGAAATACATAAAATAATGAAACTTAATTTAGCGGATCAGTAAAGTTTATATGAGTGTGGTTTTCAAAATGCTTGTCTAGGGCTGGGGGTCTTGCCTAGCATGCACAAGGCCCTGGGTTCCAGCCCCAGCTCCAAAAAATAAAAATGCTTGTCTATATTTGAAATGGAAAGTTAAGAGAGGGGCTTGTTAAAGTTTTTTTTTCATTGCCAGTTTCATTTTCTCTTTGCATATATTTAATTTAAAAATGCAAACAGAAGCCGGGCGTGGTGGCGCACGCTTGTAATCCCAGTACTTTGGGAGGCGGAGACCAGAGGATCCGGGTTCGCAGCCAGCCTCAGCTCTCTTTCTCTGTCTCTGTCTCTGTCTCTGTCTCTGTCTCTCTCTCTCTTTCTCTCTCCCCCCATCTCTCTCTCTCTCTACTTAGTGAGGCCCTCCGCAACTTCGTGAGACTCGGTTTCAAAATAAAGTATAAAAAATAGGGCCGGGGGTGTAGCACGGAGGTAGAACGCCCCTGGGTTCAATCCCCGGTACCGCAAAAAAAAAAAAAAAAAAAAAATGCAAACAGAGCTAGTACTTTCCCATCCTGAGACCAAGACACCATTCTTTGACTTCTATGGACAGATCACATTTCTTGGATTAATTACAACCAGAAACCTTAAATGAAGCAGATAATTTGAGTTTCACTATCCTTTTTCTACATGTCTCATCAATATGTGTGTGAAAAAACACAGTAGTGTGTGTACATATATGCGTATGCTATTATTAGGGAAGATTTAATCAGTCCTGGATTTTCCATTATGTGATTTATTTCATAAATACATAGACAATATGTTATGGGAAATTTTCTTTTCTTTGTAAAAGTATTTTCATGTCAATGTTATTTATATTTCTAAATCTGTTAATGAAACAGTATGTGTGTGTGTGTGTGTGTTCGATTTTCAAGAACATACAAGATCATGACTACCAAGAGACCAGATGAATAGAGAGTGTGATCTGTTCTTCTGATGTAAATATCATGAGCCGACGTGCACGGATGGAAGGAAGCACTTTAATCAGTAATGTTGGATGCTTCTGAAACTATGTGAATGTGGATGCCATATTCCCTGGAGCCTGGTTGGAAGCATCCCATGTGTCAGGGATCTGGCTGAGTTCCGGGAAAACAACAGTAACCAGATAAACACCCATGGACGATGGCCCTTGGTCTGGTGGAGGACCAGTGGTCAGTGTTAGAACACACTGTAGAAAGGCTAGCAATAGCAGGGAGACCAGGCATGGAGGACGCACCGAGCGGGGAGGGAGGAGCTTCGTCTGGGTGGGAGCTGGTGAACAGCAGGCCCAGGACAGATGGGCATGCACAGACAAGCTGAGTGGATGTTGCAGGAAAAAGAACTTGAAGGTGCAGAAAAGATGGACCTGCTCTGAGTGTCCAGAGAGGGACAAAGACACTAGGGCTGGGGCTGGAGGGCAGACAGGACCCTGGTCAGGGCACAGGAGAGGCTGATCCTAGGGGCCAGGCAGAGGGTGTGAAGCTCTGCAAGACTGCTAAGTGTGCCAGGCCCAGCGACCTCCTTCTGCAATGCAATGGGCAGCAGGGCTTCCGCAGAGGGCCGGCTCTCACCTTGCTTCAGCATCCTTGTGATGCCTAAGCGTCTGGCCGTTGTGACCAAGAGCCCTAGGATTTTGTCTTTTACACGATGCTCTCACAGGACAACTGCTTTCTACCACCAGGACGTCCCTCTGAGGATGGGAGAAGGGTTACAAGTCATGGACTTATTTTTATTAAAGTCAGAACAAAATTCTACACAAATAATGAAACACTGAGAATAATATGCAAGTAAAAACTATATTTGTCTGCATTTTATGAAAGAATATAACTTTTTAAATGAAGAGAATAAAAGGTGCTGATACACTGGAAATCTCACAGCTTTATTCTAGTCTAGTCTAATTCCTCTTTTATTAGCATAGGTATCTGCCTCTGTCTCTCTGTCTCCATCTGCCTCTGCCTTGTCCCTGTCTCTGCGTCTGTCTCTGTGTATCTCTGCTTCCATCTCCCTCTCTCTCTTTCACACACACTCAGAAACAAAACACAAACCATCTTGAGTACACCCAGGGGCATATCTTTGCAAACTTAATCCTAGCAATACTAATCTATTTATCTGAGAGTAGGAAGAGGAATAAATGTTACAACGCATCAGAATTTCTGGTCTTACAATATGTTTAACTGGGAACCAAATTAGTTGCAAATCAGCTGGAGGGAGTCAAAGGGGCCGTCTCTGCAAGGACAAGCAGGCTCACACCCTGCTCCAGGCCGAGAACCCCAGACAGGGGGAGAAGTCACACTTCTTACGTTCTGTTTTATTTAGAATAAGACAGAAGGAGGTGAAGCGCTCATTGTGTGCCTTCTGCAAGCTGGGCTTTGTACCCTGGGCTTGCACATGCAATTTCACATTCTAAGAATATCTTATTATCTTCCTGACCCCTCAAGGCAGGTTCTGCCTCCCCTGTCTTAGTTAGAGAAAGGCTCAGAAGAATGAGGACATACCTGGCAGTAACCTGGGGGCTCATGAGGAGACCCGTGTCCATCTCTGAAGGATGCAGAACAGTTACTGCGATGCAGCTGAATCCTCACTAGAAGTGAGCGAGGATGCTACCTAAAGACAGGCCCACAGCCGAGCGTGGCGGCACACACATGTACGCCCTGTACTTCAGAAGGTGAGACGGGAAGATCCCAGGTTCAAGGGCAGCTTCAGCAACTGGCTGGGAATGTAACTAAGAGGTTGCAAGCCCCTGGGTTCAATCCCCAGTACCACAATAAATAAATACACACATAAATAAATAAATAAATAAATAAATAAATAATAAATAGAAAAGAAAAAGAAAGATGGGCCTGCAATTCAGACACAACTGAACTTAAATGCATGGACTAGCTCTCATACCATGGTGCAGCCACTTCCTCTTAAACATTTATTTATTTTCTTCCTGTTGGAAATGTGAATCACAGATTTATCATAACATTTAAATAAATACTCACTCAAACCCACAGGGGGGAGTCTACAGAGCAAACGCCATTATTAAGATGAATATTGGATGCTTAGTGTCATGTGTCATCATGATCATGATGAGCTCTCTTCCGGGGTGTTTTATCTCTCCTGCAGTAGGAGCATTTCCTGGCAGTAGCCTCTGAGGTTTCTAATTTAAGTTCTGCTTCATGTAAGAGGCAATAAAGGGGCTTCCGATGGCCCAAGAATCTAGTAAAGAAAGTGTGCCTACTGCTTCAGTTCCCTGCCACGCTGGGAGAACACAGATTTATTTCCAAAGATATCTGAGCTGAATATTCGCATAGATTTTTTACTTTTCTATGTGCCCTGGTGACTTCTGGAACAGGTCTTTTCAGGCAAGAAGGTAGAGGAAAGTAACCAAGGGGCAGGACATGACAGATGTTTATGCCACTGTCCGACTGTTGCAGGAGCTAAAGCCTTCAGCAAGGGCGGTAGTTGATTAATCAGTACTGCAAGCCTTTATCATCTTTTGCTAGCTAACTCGTTTCTATTTTTTAAGTGACTATTCTAAGCTTATATGTTGAGTTAGAGCATTAAAACTTTACATGAATACTTATGTTTGACTTTCCTTCAACATTGCATTTCAAAACAAAATCAGGCTTAGCCCACGCTTCTGTATGCTGGTGACAGAAGGTAGGACCGGGTCTGTAGACAAGACACGCAGCTGTAACTTGAGACTTAAAGGGAGTCCTGACCCTCCAGGCTGGGTGCGCATGCGTGAGTGGGCCGCTTCCGGCACCTGAACAGTTTCTCTATTGGTTTAGCACCAACACCTGGTGTTGCTCGTGCTACGAAATTATTACACTGTGGTCAACCCCAAGACAAATTCTGTATAAGAAATCCAGTGGTAGGTAATTTCTAGTGTACATCTGCCAATAGAAAGGAGGAAACAGGAGGTAGAGTGCAGTGCCCAGGCCCAATCTCCCATCTGTACCTCTCAGGCTCCACTGTCAGAAAGTCCTCATGGCTGTAATTCCTTCATCTTTTTCAAGACCATAATGACTGTACTTCCAGGGGGGCTGATCCATGAGGAGCTGAGTGGTCTAGGGGTGAGGAACCCGAGCCCCTCAGGGCGGAAGCCCTCTCTTCCCCTTTCATCCAGCTCACAGCTCCTGGGAGACCTCAGAGCCCTCCTCACTACACCTGCAAGAAGTCAGGTACCTTCATGGTTCTCATGCACCTCGGTTACCAGGTAAGTGTGTCTGTGAAATGTTCCCAGGGGAGAGGGCCATGCCATTCAAGCCTGGTTATTTCAATCAACTTGGATCTAAAGGCTCTTGGAAACAAGGTCTGAACTCTGAAACTTGGAAAGGGAAATCGTCTGCAGTGTGGTCCCTTTGCAAACTCCTCAGCACTTGCAGAGGCAGGCTGGGCGATGTGGACAGGCACCAGTGGCGTCCCTGTCCCAGAGGCCCAGATCTGAACCTGAGGCCCTGTTGCGTCCCATCCTGTCTTGCCCGCGTGGCTTAGGCTGCCCAGTGTCCGGTGCAGTAGGGCCGATGGCCCTCATGTTCCATGTGCCTGGAAAGGACAGCTTTCTAGATGGGTTCTCATATCGTTTCTGGAGTCTATCCTTAATGGGTGTCTCATGGGGAGCCTGGGGTCAAAGGGCAGCTGGGGTTGGGTGTGATTGGTAGTGAGGAGCAGGCAGGCTAGGGGTTGGAGCTGGCCCTTGTCCACGCCTCCAGGAAGCTGCAGGGGAGAGGAGCACCCAGGCAGGCTCCTGACTGGCTCCTCCACTCGATGTCCTCACACAAAAGAGGACAAAAGAGGATTCCGAGTTCATATGGGATATGTTGTAGAGGTTCACGAATAGCTCGTTCCTTGTGGGAGTGGCGGCTTCTGGCTAAATTGCTGCCTGGTGTTGCGTTTAACCCAAAGTGAGTAAGCACATGTGTGTGGGAGTGTATCTGTGTGCTTCTTGATAGTGTAAGTCCCTTCATAGGTTGAATGGAATTTGGAGAGCCTTTGCTATTTGTGGACACACGTGTGTTCTGTGCATACACATCTGCACGTGTAGACAAGGACGTATGGCTCTCACTCAGCTCCACACACCGCAGTGTCAGGCTGCACACAGGGCTGTTTATTCCCAGCACGTTCCCACCGGGTGTGATTTCCTTTCCATGCTACTCCCACCAGTGTTGACTTCAAAGTTCGGGATCGTGTGATCGGCAATACAGGCGGGCAGTTTCAGGTGATGGTTAAAAGTTGAGGTGTGCATTTATGCACATAAGCACCGATTTTAAACACATTTTATGAGTCTCCTGTATACTGAATGCCATGCCAGGGAGGGAACCTCCTGCACAGATCTGTGCAGCAAGGGTGAGTGGTGCTGGCCATGGAGGCAAAAGGAAGGAGACGTGTCACAAGAGGACACTTCTTGGGGACACGCCGAAGGGCATCTCAGATCATGTGGATCAGGATGGGGGCCACAGGAAGCCACAAGATGGGGTGTTGGAGAAAGGCCAGGAGATGGAGACAGCTGGAGCACTCAGAAGAGAGAGATAGGGAGGGAAGAGGGACGGGAAGCAGAGACCAGGTCCTAGAAGAGTCCATGAGTGTGCAAGGGACTAACTCCCCAGCATAGGGGGCTATGGAGGGACTGTGTTAGTTCTGCTCTTAGAAAGTCACTGGAGCACGCTGGTCCTCCATCACCCCACGTATCAGAATCACCTGCTCTTCCTCCAGTGACTTCCGATCCACACCGATTCCACTATTTTGCTTGGTGCTGAGATATTCCTAGATGCCGAAGGAATGGCTTCTGTTTCATGAACTCATAAACTGTTGTTTAATTTAGGCCATTCTTCGAAGAATTAATTAATAAAGTGGTTTAAGATATTTATGGGAAAATATTAATATAGTTCCAATTGACGGATCCAGCAGGCGTCGTGAATATCAGAACCGTGTATTTGCTATCTATCTATCTGCTTGCTCCAGCGAGCAGCATTTAAAGTTGAGTGTTAATTGTTTGGCTTAAAAGTGTAATTTATTTTTCACTGCTGAATTAGCAATACTTAGATGTATTATGCATGCTTTAGTAAAGAGAGCAGATTAGCTAAGCTTTCGCCTGTGATTCTGAGAGGTTTGTGTTTGAAATTGAATGTGAACCACACAAGCCAGCCGACCTGTAAGGGACACGAGTTGTCATCACATAAAGTTAACATCTGTTCGGGGTAAAGCTGAAATAATTGAGTTTATTCATAAGATATTTACACCCTGTCTGTGCAGCGATTGTTGCTCTTTGCCAATTGTATGATTTTCTACCTCGAGAACCAAATGAGTCTCCCACTTGTTAAACTTAACCCCAACGTCCATATGTTCAATTTATTTTTTTTTTTCATATTCAGGAGAAGAGCTCATGAATATGTATGGAGTAGTTTGTGTTTTTTAAAGTTGTGATTTCAGAATCAATGTGACTATAAACAGAAAGGCAGATAAGTTAAAATACATGCATTAATTTTTGGTAGAAGTAACAGGGCAAGTATTGGAGTGCAAGTTTTCAACCTATGAATATCTGGGGTGCCTTTTAATGGCCTTCACGGGGGCCTGAGAACCTCCTGAATTAGGAGATCAATTGTGTAGTCTGCGTCCTCAGGCACATTTTGAAAATTTGAAGAGCTACATATATAAGAATTTCTTCCAGCCGGGCGTGGTGGCGCACGCTTGTAATCCCAGTACTTTGGGAGGCAGAGACCGGAGGATCCGGGTTCGCGGCCAGCCTCACCTCTCTCTCTCTCTCTCTCTCTCTCCCTGTCTCTTTCTCTACTTAGTGAGGCCTTCCACAACTTTGTGAGACCCGGTTTCAAAATAAAGTATAAAAAATAGGGCCGGGGGTGTAGCGCGGAGGTAGAACGCCCCTGGGTTCAATCCCCGGTACTGCAAAAAAAAAAAAAGAATTTCTTCCAATTCTCAAAGGTCTGTATGATAAGGAAAAACAGTTAAAACCAATTTATCTTTTTGGAAATTGCATAATGCTAGACAGAGAGCTGTGTTTGTGGAAATAAGCCAGTAGAACAAGAAAAGCGATGAGTTCACATCTTGGATCAAACACTGTTCCTCGGTCTCTTCAGGTGACTCAGCCATTGTTAGAAACCTGGCTGAGAGCCGGGCAGACCTGGCAGATGTACACAGTTTATGGCCACCACACTGTAACAGTGATGTGGAAATCAGGACGGGTCTTGATGTATAGATCCCTAAACCATGACATTCTAACGGCCATGCGGTGGGTCTATCAACATGGGAAGCTCCTGTTGCTCATTTAAAAAGAATCTCAGAAGCACTGCATAGAGTCTCATTTATACAAAAATAGGGAAATAAGATCTTTGAATGTATGTCATTTTCTATATTAAAATTATGGAAAAATTGATTCAAAATGATAAAGGTATTTACTGGGGAGGAGAGTTGAGTTTGACTGGAGAGACATTTTCGGATTCTTTCTCCATAACTTTGAATTTTACAATGAACATGAATTCAGGTACTCATATTGTTCTCTGAAGACAAAAATGGGGAAAGCAAAGCAAAAGAACACTATTCTGGTCACAGAAAAGCCTGGGGGATTGGAGTGACCATTTGTTCTGGGAAAGAAGCCAGCGTGGTGTTTCCCTGTGGTTGTGGGAGCTGCTGAGCGGCCGTGCTCGGGAAGGCTGGAAGGAACTTGACTGCCCTTGGCTAAAGAACCAAAGCACAGCAGTGGGGCCTGCTCTCCCGCCATCTAGCCATGGAGGGAGGGGCAGCAGGCCTCCCCTTTCCCGCCTGCTCCACCAGCCCCACCTGTGGAGCCCACCTCTCTCAAGGCTGTGGAGATGACCCAAAGTCGTCCACTTCGCTTCGGTCCCCTTCATTCTGACCATGAATGGTCACTAGCAGCCACATGAGCCACCTACTAGTCCCCCTGCAGGATGACCAGGCTGCCATTGCCCAACTAAAACACAGGACACACAGTTGTATTGGTCAGCAAAGCACCACAGGCAGGGGTCTTACATAACACACGTGATCCTCAGGACTGCGGAGGTCGAAGTTCATGGTCAAGGAGCCTTCAGGCTTGGTTTCCCATGAGGCCACTTGCAAATGACCTTCTCCAAGTCCTCCATGGTCACCCTCCCCATGTCTGTTTTCTAACCTCCTTTTCTTATGAGAACCCCAGCCTACTAGATCAGGGTCACCCATAAGACCTCAGCATACCCAATCACCTCTTTGAAGGTCTATCTTCAGTCATGTTCTGAAGTTCTGGATCCATTCAAAATATGAACCTGGGGGTGTAATTCACCTGGGGGTGTTAAACCATAACTTTAAGAAAGCCAAGGAACTGGAAGATGGCACTACCTTCCCTCCAGGGCAGGGCTGTGGAGAGCCCCGTGCCCCTCCTCCCCACACCCCCTGCAGCCTGTGGGGAGATCAGAAGGCCAGCAAAGAAAAAGAGGGTATAGGGAAAGCTCCCCGGGCTCCCCGACTCCCTCCAGGGCCATGAAGGGCAGCTCTGCTCCAGTGATGAGCTTCTCAGATGTGAGGTCCCCACCTTCTCCTCAACCTGCCTGGACTCGGGCCAGCCAGAGACACCAGGGAATCCCCTGAGGCCTCCAGTATTTCCAGGTCATGGGGTTAGAGTTCAGGCAACAAGGGGAGTCCTTTAGAGTTAGGGATCAGAAGTTGTATTGGGGGAATGTCAGAGCTGCTGAAACTGAAAGGCAGAATCTCAGGAAAGAAAGAGCCACAGATGAGTCACCCCGAAATGTGGGTGTGCACTTACACCAGTCCACTGACTGCAGCCTGCGCATGTGAGAGGCAACATGTGCATAGCTGTGAGCTGGAAGACTCAGCGATTCAAGGAGAGACCCTTCAGGAGCGCCCAACACTGAGCCACAGCTTGCCCACTTGACCAGGGGTAAGAACTTTCAAGACACTCCAGGCTTCTCGTTAAGACCCAAAGAGAGTTACACCTTACCAGTAAGAAACGTGCTACAGGAATCACATCTACAGGCTAACCCAAAATACACCTACTCAAACAGTGTTGAGAATGCCCACTCGCAAAATGTAGATGATCCACTGGTGGTTTCATTGCCTATTAGAAAAATAGCTTAATATTTTTTCCAGAAAGATAACAGAATCCAGAGTACCAAAATATATCATACACAATGCCCAATACAAAGTAAGACAGTAAATAAAAATGCTACCCAGGAATATAAATAGAAGCATGAAATTCACAGTTAAGGGGAAAAGCAGCCCATATTAACAGAACTACAAAACGGCCCAGAGTTTGGAGTTAGCAGATGGTGAGTTTACAATTATTATGATAGGTATGTTAAAAAGTCTATGGAGCAGCTGGATAAGATAGATAAAGTAGTTGTAAGGATGGAAAATTCAGGAGAGATATGACAGCTGAAAAATTAAGGGTTGCCAAAAGGAAAATTCTAGATATGAAAAATATAATACCTAAAATAAAAAATGCATGAGATGTGACCAACAGAAGATGAAGCAAAACAGAATAAAGAGTCAGTGAACTTGATGACAGATTAGCAGAAATAAACCAAGCTACTTACAGGGAGAAAAAGGACTAAAACAAACCAAAAGAAACAACAACAACCACAGCCCAGAGCTGGTGACCCAGAGGCACTACCAAGTGCATAGACATGCAGGTACTGTGAGTCCCAGATTCCAAGAGAAATTCAAGAGAGTAAAATATACATATTTGCATAAATATTGGACCAAATTTTCTAAATTTAACTGAAAAAAATCAACCAACAGATCCAGAAAATCTCAAAGCCAGCAGATTAAAAAAAAAAGGTTATACTTAATATATCACAATCAAACTGCTAAAATGCACTGATAGAAGGAAAATTTTATCAGGAGCCAGAGGAAAAAGAGACATTATGTACAAAAGAACATAGGTGATTCTCATTGGAAATGATTTGAAACAGAAGAAAACAGAGCAACCTCTTTCAAATACTGACAAAACATCATTGCCAAAATAGAAAATAAAGTCCAGAAAATATATTTTCTAAAAATTAAGACAAAATAAAGATTTCTTTCTGTTTTTCTATTTCTAGTTATTGAACCCAGGGCCTTACACATGCTAGGCATAGCATTTTACCACTGAGCTATATCCCCAACACTTTTTTTTTATTTTGTGGTAGAGTCTCAATAAGTTTCCTAGGCTGGCTTCAAACTTTCCATTCTCTTGCCCCAGACTCCCAGTAGCTAGGACTACAGGCATGTGCCACCATGCCCAGAAAAATAAATATTTTCTGATATGCAAACACTAAGAGAATTTATTGCCAGCAATCCTACACTATAAGAAATACTAAAGAAATTTCTCCTACCAGAATAAAAATGATGTCATGGTGAAATATGGGGCTACAGGAACAAATGCAAAACTGAAATGCCTGGAAATACTAGTAAAACAAGTAGAAGATGTTGCAAGATTCTCACATTAAACATACGGTGGTTTCGTGTTAATTCAGTGTTGACCATGGTAAGTTTATATTCATCTGATAGAAAACAATGTAAAAATGGCAAGTATAGTCAAAAGCCAATAGAAGAGACAGAATAAAATACCAAATATGACTTAATTAACCAAGAAGAAGGCAGGAAAAAAAACCAATAAAAGACATAAGGAACAAAAGGCAGCAAATAGAAAGTTGTTAAATTTAAATCCAACCATGTTAAAAATTACACTAAATGTTAACAGATGACACTTCCATTATATACCATTCTAACTGGAGTCAGATGAAATCCCAGTGCAGTTTTTATTTGCTTCTCCCTGATTACTAAAGGTGTTGGACATTTTTTTAGTATAATTGTTGGCCATTTATATTTCTTCTTTTGAGAAATGTCTGTTTAGTTCATTTGTCCATTTATCATCTGGGTTATTATTTTTTTAGTTCTTTATGTATGCTGTATACTAATCCTCTGTCAGAAAAGTATGTTTTCCACCATTTGTTATGCTCTTCCTACATGCTTTTAATTCTCTCTTTGCTGTTCAGAAGCTTTTAATTTGGTATCATCCCATTTACTAATTATTGGCATTATTTCCTGAACCTTAGGATCTATTTAGGGAGTCACTCACTATACTTATATGTTGGAAAGTTGACCCTATATTTTCCTCAAGTAGTTACAATGTTTCTGCCCTAATTTCTACATCTTTGATTTGCTTTGAGTTGACTTTTGTACAGGCTGAGGGATAGGGATCTAGTTTCACTCTTTTATATGTGGATATCCAGTTTTTCTCAGCACCAGTTTTTAAAATACTGTTTTTTCTTCAACATATGTTCTTGGCACTTTTGTCAAGAATCAGATTGTCTGTATTTGTGTGGGTTTGTTGCTGTGTCTTCTCTTCTATTCCATTTGTTGACATGTCTGTTTCATGCCAGTACCATGCAGTTTTTATTACTATAGCTCTTTTGTATAATTTTTAGTTGAAAATTGTGGTACCTCATGCTCTTATAGCTCAGAATTGCTTTGGCTATTCTGGGTCTTTTATTCTTCCATATGAACTTTAAGACTCTTTTCTAGTTCTGTAAAGAACATCACTGGTATATTGATGGGAATTACACAAAGAAGAACTTAAAAACAAACTACAGAGCCACTAAAAGGATGAAGCTCACTAGAAGATTGGTTAAGTAAATGAGAATTAAGAAAAAATAAAACATTAGAAATAAATCAAAATGGCAGAAGTTAATAAACACCTCTCCATGATAGCATGGAATGTAAATGGTCTTAATTCTCTAATTAAAAGACAGGCTGGCAGAGTGAATTAAAAATATGACCCAACAATATTTTGTTTATGAGACACTCACCTTACAGGCAAATACATACATAGGCGAGAAAATATATTCTATGCAAATGGAGATGGAAAAAAAGCAAGAGTTGCTACTCTAATATCTGACAAAACAGACTTCAAACCAAAATTTATCAAAAGAGACAAAGTGTGCAATTTCATACTGGCAATGGGAACAATCCAACAAGAAGATATAAAGATAGTAAATATTTATGTCCCAAACATTGGTGCAAGTACTTACATAAAACAGATACTACTTGATATAAAGACTTATATAGACACCAACACAATAATACTAAGTTATTTAATTTTTTTTTTTGCGGGTACCGAGGATTGAACCCAGGGGTGTTCTACCTCCACACTAGGCCCCCGGCCCTATTTTTTATACTTTATTTTGAAACCGGGTCTCATGAAGTTGCAGAGGGCCTCACTAAGGGGAGAGAGAGAGAGAGAGAGAGAGAGAGAGAGAGAGCGCTGAGGCTGGCCGCGAACCCGGATCCTCCGGTCTCCACCTCCCAAAGTACTGGGATTACAAGCGTGCGCCACCACGCCTGGCTAATACTAAGTTATTTGAACACTGCTATCTCACCGATAGATAGGTCATCCAGACGTAATATCAGTAGACTCTCTAAACCTAAATAATATTATAAATCAAATGTATCTAACAGACATCTAGAGAATATTTCATCCAACAACAACTAAATTTATTTTCTTCTCAGCTGCTCTAAAAATAGACCATATTTTAAGACATAAAAAAGTCTTAGCAAATACAAAAAAGGATATAATCTCTTGCATCTTATCAGATCATAATAGAATGAAATTAGAAAGCAATAGCAAGGAAAACCACATGAATTACATAAATATGTGGGGATTAAACAATACACTTTTTTCTTTTTTATTGGTGCATTCTGATTATACATAATAGTAGGATTCGTTGAACAATGCATTTTAAACAATGATTGGATAATAGAAGAAATTAAGGGATAGATTTAAAAATTCTTAGAATCAAATGAGAATATAGATACAGCATGCCAGAATCTGTGTGACACAATGAAGGCAGTTCTAAGAGGTAAGTTTACAGCTATGAGTGACTCCATAAAATGATCAGAAAGAGCCCAATAAAAAACATAATGATGCATGGCGATGTTCTAGAAAAACAAGAGAAAACCAACCGCAAAACCAGTAGAATGAAGGAAATTATTAAGATATAAGCTAAATTTAATGAAATAGAAAATAAAAAAATATGAAGGATCAACTAAACAAAACAAAGTGTTGGTTCTTTGAAATGATAAATGAGATTGATAAGCCCTTATCCAAACTAACCAAAAGAAAGAAGAGACCCAAATTAATAAAATAGGAAATGAAAAGAAAATATTACTATAGACATCTTGGAAATCAAGAGGATTATTAGAGACTACTTTGAAATGTTATATGCAATTGAAATGGAAAATCTAGAAGAAACAGAGTTTTAGGGACATACAATCTACCAAAATTGAACCAGTAAGTGTGATTTTTTAGGCTTGTCAGTACTGTATTGTGCATCCAGACTCACTACATCATTTAGATTTTATTTTTCAGTACTGGGGATTGAACCCAGGGGCATTCTACCTCTGAGCTACACTCCCAGCCCTATTTTTTTATTCTTTATTTTGAAACAGGGTCTCACTAAGTTGTGGAGGCCTCACTAAGTAGCTGAAGCTGGCCGCAAACCCGGATCCTCTGGTCTCAGCCTCCCAAGTACTGGGATTATAAGCATGTGTCACCACACCCAGCTCATCATTTAGAATTGAAGAGCATTAACCATCCACTTATGACACTTTCATCCTTAGACTCATAGAAATGTCTTATATAAAAGTCTTACTTTTAGTTTTTTTATCCTTTATTGGTACTTTGTAGTCTCACATCGTAATGCAGGTCAGAGTAATAGTGATATACATGCACACCATCTTACTTTAAAAATGCACTAAGATGAAAAATGCTAGGATGTGTGCTCTCGCATATGCTGAGTGACATTTTCCTGGAGGTTCGATACAATAAAGCAAAAAAAAAAAAAAAATAGCCGGGCGTGGTGGCACACGCTTGTAATCCCAGTACTTTGGGAGGCGGAGACTGGAGGACCTGGGTTCGAGGCCAGCCTCAGCTCTCTTGCTCTCTCTCTCCCTGTCTCTCTCTCTCTCTCTCTCTCTCTCTCTCTCTCTCTCTCTCTCTCTCTCCTTAGTGAGGCCCTCCACAACTTCGTGAGACCCGGTTTCAAAATAAAGTATAAAAAATAGGGCCGGGGGCGTAGCGCGGAGGTAGAACGCCCCTGCGTTCAATCCCCGGTACCGAAAAAAAAAAGAAAAATAAATACCATATACATGTTACCTGATAATAAAAGTTAGCTTAAATCATTTTCTAGTATTTTTAACAGGAGGTTTAAACATCAAGCATTTTATTTTATATATTTAGCTTATCAAAGTATCATTACTCTTAAGAAGCAACCATCCCCATTTATTCTTAAATAAAATGTCTTCAGAGCTTCCAATTCAAAAAAAATAGATATATAGACAAAATTTTACCTAAATCTAGTTGCTGTAACTATGACTTAACAGGAGTTGAGTGAGGAAATGGACTTTCAGGGCCATGGCAGCCTGGTGCTAAGTGAACCTCCATGTGCAGGGAGGTCATCTGAACTCACTCCTCCATGGCCCGGGGAATAATCTGAACTCATGAACTCATGTCTCCATGATCCTGGGAGATCATGTGAACTCACTCCTCACCCGGCCTGATAGGTGCTTTTGAACAAACAGCTCTTTAAGCAACTTACTCCAATCACCTCACTTTGGTTGGAGAAGCAGCGCCTTAAATATACTGTGCTGTCTGAGTCCCCTACTCAGGGAGGGTCCTCTGTCTCTCACAGGGTCTCTGTGAAGCCCTGGGATGCTGCACAGTAGAGTTCGTTCTGTCTTACTGAAGTCGCTGCCTTGGTGGTCCGGGCAATGTGACAGCAGCCCAAATGCCTCCCCACAGGGCACCCTACAAGGCTTGGGTACCTATGCAAATGAAGTAAAGAAAGCTCCAGAGGATATTTAAATGTGTCCCATACTAAATACATAACAGCTCTGTAATAGCAACCCGACTTTTCGATCCATACTTCTGTCCAGACGTGCACTGATTCTGCTCTGCGTAACTGCCCCCGTTATGATTTCTGCACACACACATCACTGAAACTGTGTGCTAGGACATAAGATCACATAAAGGTTTGTCTCCCCAGAACACCTCACACATTTTGCACTCAAGAATCTTAATTTTAAGGCTCAATTCAGCAATTGTATTTGGAATTCATACAGTCTTTGTTTTGCTGCAGCTGTCTCTCTTCCCCCTGCTGGGTAAGAAACCTGTGCATGTTACTGTTCCAGAGAATGTTCCGGGCACTCTGGCGCACCGAAATGTTGGAATGCCTTTGCAAACCTAACTGGAAAACTTTCCCTTCTTCAGGCATCTCTTTATCAATTATCCTGCCCCCATGAGTGAGCTGTGAACACTAAATGAATAGTCATCCATTGTACTTTCTCATTTCAAATTATTTCTCATGCAGGCAAATGGAAACATGGCTGCTTTCTGGGTAGTTTGAGAATTCCCCCATTTTTGGATTCTGAAAAATGGCCATGCCTGCCGGGTCACAGTAGGTCAATTCCACTGAAGAGCAATGGATGAGGTAGAACTCTGGGAAAGGACTCTTGGAGAGCCAGGCACATGCATGCTCCTCAGCAATGAGAATTCTAGTCTGCTTAATTTCATGTCCATTTCTTTATGATTTTTATCATTGAAAAAAATAGAACGTTAACTCTCAAATTAGTTTCCCAAAGTATTTAAAGTCTAGCTCAATAACAGTTTATGCAAAAATAACAATACTCCATATTTTAATCATCTCATTGAAAGGTACAGTATGCTTCTAGTATGTATTTAGAGGCACAAAATTTATTACTGGGAGGGACGTGTTATAAATGAGATTTTCATATGATTCTCGAAGTCGGTGACATCAGAGGGCAACAGGGCAGAGCGGCAGGAGACAAGCACATTGCTTTTGTTTATTCATCCATTTGGGCGTCTGTTAGCCTTTGATTCAAGAGAATGGACGTAGTTCCATGCTAAGGATCCCCTGTGGGTCTGGCATAGGGAAGGAAAGCTGTGGGTGCAAACATCTCAGGACCCTGGTGTCCTTGGGCCTGTCTGGAGCTTGAGATGCTAAATAACTCTAGATCCGTTGCTTTCTCTCATCACAAAGTGATCTGCCTGGCAGGTCACTGGGTGATGTTCACCAAATGGCCACTGTGTTGTCCCTCTGTCTGCAGTCCACTCCCCTACTCCACTGGCTGTCACCCATGTGCACGGCCAGTTAGGGGCACTGGATGGACGCAGATGTGATGAGAGCCGGCACGTGATGCCCTTCGTGGATGCAGGCTTCTTTCTGAACACTGGCCATCCGCCATGAAAAAAACAGAGCAGGGGACACAGGGGGCACAGTAGAGCACAGGCGGCTGCAGACACAGCAGGGGCCGAGGCTGTGGTTTCAAGTACAGGAGGGCTTCTTAAATTATTATTTGCAAGCCGGGCAGTGTGGGGCATGCCTGTAATCCGAGTAATTGGGAGGCCGAGACAATAGGATTGCAGGTTCATGGCCAGCCTCAGCAATTTAGTGAGATCCTGTTTCAAAATAAAAAATTAAAAAGGCATAGCTTGGAGGTAGAATGTCCCTGGGTTTAATCCCCAGTGCGAAAAAAATATATATTATTTGCTCCTGGGTTTAATCACACAGATACATACATACATACATGCATACATACACACATACACATGCATACTACATACACACATGCATACATACACACACATGCATACCTATCAGAACAAACAATGCACCTGACGTGGTGACATTGGCAGGGGCACAGAAGTTGTTGTTTTCTTTCTGGGGAGCTGAAACACTGCAAATCATGATGTCCATAATAAAGAAGAAGTGTCTTTGGGGCCGATGGTCTTCTAGACACTGTTCTAAGCTGCAGGTAGCGTGGCCAAGTTCAACCTTAAACAGCCCTAGGGGAGAACGTGTCCTTCCAGACTCAGCCTGGCCGAGAAGGAAGCCTGCCTTCCCTGAGGCTGGGCCACAGCTCCCCAGGAGAGCCAGCTGGGAGCCCTCACCTGAGAGGCTAGACAGGGCGGCCCTGCACAGGGAGCCCAGCTCAGGTGGCCCCGCTGGCTGCCTGGTCAGGGGCCGACTACACACCGACAACGCCCTCCTTGCCCATATGTTCTACATAACGCAGCCATACGTATGCGTGTGGATTGATATGTGCATCAATTTATCTCTCTACCAAGAAATAGGAAGTCTTCCTTCGGTGGGCATGAAAGGAGCAGGCCATTTCTATTACACTGACCCCCCTTCCGCTTCCTCTCCCCGCGCTGTGGCCGTGTCTCTCAGGCATGTGATAATTGAATATGTCTGTGGATAAGTGTCTCCCTGCTCGCCATGCTCATGTTTGTCGATGACATACTATTACTTATGTTAATGACCCCATATACCTGTTACCCCTTTCTAAAGATGACGCAGACGTCCTTCCCTCGGTCAAGGTGCTATTCATTTTGCTATTAATTCTACATCTAAATATCCAAAATTCATGGAGGAACTGAGACCACAAGTGGCGAACTTGGCTGCCTTCACCTCCGCTTCGACGCGTCTCTAATGTCTTGTTTGACCTCCCTGCACAGTCGCCTCAAACCTGCGGTTTGTTCACTTCTGTGGCCGCGACCATGTTCAGAAACTTCCCTGGGTGCTGGAGAGCAGGCCAGGTGCTGTCTCAAATCCAGCCATGCAATTTTTTAGACTTGGGGAGCCAGTGTGAATTAAAACCATCCCTTGAAGGTTGTGCATCGAACCAGGAAGGAATGAATAACTTCCATCAGACATCCCTATATTTTATGTCAAGGCTCTGCCATGTCGTCTGGAAGAAAATCCATTTAATGAATCCTGCCTCCGAAGCTGGGAGAGGATCCCTGTGCTGGACACCATCTGATACCTGACGTCGGAAACCCCGCTGCAAACATGGTCAGTGCTCAGACCTCGGGAACGGGACTGGAGCCTGCACCCACCCCTCACGGGTGGCCCAGCTCCTGACGGGATGATGACAAGCTCCGGGTGGCCAGCATCATGTTACAGTCTCGCTTGCTCCGGAGAGAGTGGTTTGCAAGTCCATCCCCGTTCCACCATCCATGTGAAGTCCCTGATTCCCCAGATGGTCTGTGCTTGGCACCGCCCAGCAAGGATGAGGCTCAGGGTGACCTGACATCCACACGTGTCGCATCTAAAAGAACCAGGGTCTTGGTCCTCTCTCCACTTTGCTTCCATTACTTGAGAATCCCCCTTGTCCTTTTTAATTTTTAATTACCATTGTCTGCTCACCTTTGTTTTACCCATGACATCTTCAATTTAAACAGTATCAGAGAGGTTGACGCGAACAGTTTTCTTTTCGGCTTAAGTGACTGCAGCTCGTTTAGCTGTTAATTATGCAGAGAGGTTTGCGTGGCTGAGCTGGTGATTTGAATATGCTCCGGATGTCAGGTCCGCGCCTGGGCGGCTGGGCTCGGAGAGGGATTATGATGATGTATCCGTGGTTCATGGCTAAGTGGGCTAATGAAAGCACCTCATTTCATCAAACACAATTAATTAAATTAACTTATGATATTAACCCATCTTTCCGTGCATGTATAATTTATATTAATTGATTTGCTGCACCCGAGTTGACCAATCAGGTGGGTTGTCCACAGCCTAAGGACTAAGGAAGTGTCATTAGCATTAGAGTGATGCAAACCGTAATTGATGGTCAGTGTGTTTTAGGGATGTAGCAAACACTTGGCTAATTGTCATAAGAAGTTGAAATTGATTGTGTCTGCATTAGTACATAAATTTAAATTGATTAATGTTTTGTTCTAAAATTAATGTCCATTCTGGATGGGTGATACAATGCTTTATTTATTGGATTCATTAATGCAGTCTAAGGAAAAAATAGTGTGGAAGTTAGGTAACTGAGGGTAGATCGTTAAGCCCGAGTTCAGTGGAACCATTGGGAGACAACGGCTTTTCCATCCCCTTCTGCTCTGCCAGCTCTGAGCCCTGCTCTTTAAAAATGTTTGAGCATGAAAGCCTCTCGTGACACCATCCAGGTCGAGCATTTAATTAAAGCTCTTTTCAGGACAATTGCCAGGGGAAGCACCTTACAGGTGGTGAGCCATGTGGGGTGCTGGCCAAGGGAGGGGCATGAAATATGACATTTCCTGGCTGGGCTTGCTTGCCATGTGAACCCTTGTCACAATTTATGCCAACCTCCTCTGCACCACGGGAAAGTGCTCTCAAACTTGCTTGAATTGCAATTTATACTTTACAGCCAATTGACAGAGATCATGAAATCTGAAATCACAGACACTTTATTAGCGTCTAGAATGTAAGACTAGGCTGCGTTTTTCATAGATGCTCTTCTGCGATGATTTTTCTTCTGAAATTCTCTAGTTAATGTGACTTGAGACCTGCATGTGTTTGTTTTTAAAACCGGCATTTAATTTGGTGGACTTTCTCAACCCATCATCTGATGTTTTTAAAGAACAGTTGCTAAGAGCATTTGCTTTAATAATCTCAATGCACAGTCAGATTGTTATTAAAAACACAAATGCATAGAATGGAGAATAAGAGATCTACTGAAAAATCAGTTTAATTCATTTATAACTCCTTTTTTTTCTTACCAAGAAAAGCTTAACATCTGCTTTTTATAAACCGATTTAAATAGAAAATGTGTAATGCACCCTTTTACCAAATGGTTCTTTTTTTTATTGATGGAATAAAGCCGTTTGGCGGTTTGGTTTTTACTACAGTGTGTTCAGGCTCTTAGGAATGGAACGTCTCCGTTTTCACAAGGAAACATTTTGGACTGCACACACTAGAGAGGAGATTGGAGAGCTCTCTTTGCTGTCTTTTTGAAGCATGCAAAGTATTATTTACAGGCAGCTCCCTAAGTCTGAGACACTTGAATTATATTCAAATATCGCTCCATGTGGTGGTGCTATGGAGTAGCAAACAGTAATTGGTTCTCCGAGAGCAACTTCTTCCCAACTTTGCGACGGTGTTAATGGGTGCTTTGCGCTGGTTTTCTGCTGTCAGATTTTAAGGACCGCAATTCAAAACTAAGTCATATTCTGAGACAGTGTGATGAGCTTTGCCGTGGCTGCAATTGTATGTGCCGTGTTGGGGAAAATGAAGTTCTTATTACTTGTTTAAATTATGTTTAGTGCCCCTGTTTTATACATCCTAGATTTATACATGCCTAGGATATGCGACACACATAAAATACACACTCTTGTGTATGTGTGGGCCTATTAAACATCGAGCAGAAACCTCGTTTGATGTGAGCATTGCTATGTTCTGATTTTTTCTCTTCCAAATGGGAAATAGAAAGAGGAAATATTGGAAATATTACAAATGAGACCTCCTCGCTCTTTTAAGAGAGGAGATTTCGGTCACACACTACAGGCAGAGTTAGTCTCCCTAATGCTGGATTATTGTTCAGGGCCCATAGAATTGAAACCAACTGGCAGTCCTGAAAGCCGGCTGAGGAGGAGCGAGAAGAGGAGCTGCTCTGTTGATAGTGTCTGATGTTTTAGGAAAACAAACGCCAGCCACGGCTCTCTCATTTTGCAATATGAAAGTTTACAGCATAATCATGGGAAATTTTCAGCTGTTTTCTAAAATCGCTGTTGTGTTGGGGCTGCTTTGGATGTTACTCTCAAGCACATAAGGAGAAAAGCTGACTGCAGACATATCCGTGCCTATTGGCAAGGGCAGAATTCAAAGGAGCATCAGTTGTAAATATTTGCTGGCATTTCTTAAGGTTGGGAAGGTAACAGAGATCGTGATTTAAAATAATATTGTCTTAATTTAGCAGTTATGTGAATGGGTCGCAGATGGTCTAAGAGAAAATTAGCATTGTTTTGTTAAAACAAAAGAGCTTAACTCTGTGCAGAATGTCGTGGCAATTGGAATAATTATTTTCTTAATCAGGTAGTGGTTTATACCGCACCAGAGCCGGGCTCTTTCTAGACACACCACCCAGGGAGGTATCCCGTGAAAGAGGAAGAATCCTGGAGAGGAGGAAACCCTGGCTCCTGGGCTCTGCCGCAGCCACTTGGGTAGGGTGGTGGGACAGGATCAGAGTCCCGACACAGATGCAAGGGCTTAGCCACCATGTGCTGACTTCCTGCTTCAGAGCCGGCTCCGGAAGGAACCCTAGTTTCTACTAGGAATTGCATTTCAGAGGTATAATTGTCGGCTCATCTTCCTGTCCCTGCTGACATTCTGGGGCTCTGTATCTCAGGCCCCAGGTAGAACAGCTCTCCCAGCAGTAGGTGTCACTGCAGTCAGTAAGAAGGGTTTCAGAGAGTTGCTGAAGAAAGGGAGACGCTTTCCAAAGTCCAAAAGAAAGCAGGATCCCAGAACACCGGCGAGGTGGAACGGGAGTCTTTTTATGGCATGTTCCCTTGAACGGTGAGTTATTACACTTTTAATGATTGAGTGGGAATCAAACCACCCTCGGAATCTTTCCCTTGCTTCCTGAAGCCAGGCATGTGTGATGTATCCTGCGTTTGCGCTAGAAAGGAGGCAGGCAATACGCCCCTGCAAGATCAGCATTTCTGTTTTCTCTCCTCTTTTCGACGGTGTGCGATGTGCTATGTCAAACAAGTCTCTCTTTTATCAAAACATCTTCTGCAATCTAAATAGTGCAAAATGAATCAGGGCTTTGGGTGAGGCATCTCGAAAGCAGCTCCAACAGCGCTTTGTTGCACCTCTACATAAAAACTTTCCAGAAAGAGAGGAAACATCTCTTTTAATACAGTCATTATTTATTTTAAAGGGCACTTTATGAATATTTGAAAGACTTTTCTTGATACTGCGCACACAGACAATGCTACGGAATTCTGATCAAAGTGATTATCCCTGTCAATATTATTCTGGGCATAAGGGGTCCTAAAAAATGCCAAAAGAATATACATTTAGCTTCCACATCAGACTCCTGCATGTATACAACCGTCAGACAGGCTAACAGTCACCTAGATTTTGCTTCATGTAAATGCACACTCTGCGTGTAGACAATCAACGACTTCTTGCTTTATATTTCTCAGTGCTCTATGGATAGGGATTTTATAATTCTACAGTTCAGCCCTTCTAATGCACAGAACTAAATTTTGCTTCTCTTGGGTGTGTGGCATAAAGAATGGGGCAAGTAAAAAAGAAGATGTATTCTAGGGAGCCCCAAGAATGGGCTTTTTAAAGGACTCTGGGCAAGGTGGACAGAGTTCTGTCAGAGGGTGGATTTTCTTCAACATAGGTACTACAACATAGGTTCAGAAATGTGAAAGGGCTCATCCCTTTCATCCACAGGCAGGCAGGTAACCCTTTGAAACAGCCTTTCTACCTCACCCAATAAAACTCTGAACCCTGAAGTGTTTTCCCCACCAAAAACAGTGGGGAAGGCCTGACCCCTGTCTGACCTCGGAGTGGTTTAAAGAAGGGATTCTGTGGCTTTCTCCAGAGAGGACGATTATCTGTCAGAAGAGGCTGGTGTTGCTGGGTTCCAGTCAAACAGCCAGCAGAGAGAAGTGCTCCTAGCACTATTATTTGCAGTTATTTTTAGAGTTTGCGTTTCTTGTTAACTTTTGCACATGCACAAGGAGTACACTGGAAAACAGGCACTGTATCTCGGATGCATTTGAATAAATCAATGGCCGAGAAAGGCTTACCTAAAAATAAAAATTAGGCATAAACACATACACAGACACATACCCTGCTAGAGAAAAGGTAATGGTTGTGTTTTAATGTATCTTTCATATTTCATTCTAAATCTATATTTGATTGCTCTTAAAACCTTCATTTTCATTGCAATATGACTTAACAAAATAGGATGCTTCTAGCTGCTAGGACTGGAAGTTCCACGTTTAATTTAGCATACGTGGCCATATGAATCAACATTTGGATTCTAAACTCTGCACACTGGCACTGGTTTGGAGCTGGAGCCCCGAGATTTCTGCAGCAGTGCATTTGATTATCGCGGAGCCTCTGCTCCGACGTGCTGCCTGCGCGAGGGGACCCTGGTGAGGTTTCTTATCAGCCAGCCTGGTGGGGAAGATCTGTGTTTCTCAGCTATGAAGAGCGATACATGTGCGGAGTTAAACTTAGGGGAGGATTGCATTTCCATGTGTTGATAATAATGCTATGATTAATATGTGTGGCTTGGATGGAGCAGGGATGTTTTTAAGTTGCCCTTCGATTCCTTTCTCATCAGTATTAACCCTGCAATGTTTATCAGCCCAGTCTCAATGCAATTTCAAGGGTTTCTTGGACTTCTAAAAATTGATTATTTTTTTTTTATTTGGGGCAAAATAAGCTATGCTCACTGGGTTGCAACAAGGTTCACATCAGGATAATGATGCCCATTGTCTTCCCAACCATTTAAGGTCTCGGGGTCATGAGGCTTCCCTGAGCCTCTTCTAATGTTTCCTTCTCAATTTGTGTAGAAGGACCAGGGATAAAAAGAGAGTTGGGTAAAGGA
Organism: Glis glis; assembly: GCA_004027185.1. Classification (NCBI taxonomy): domain Eukaryota; kingdom Metazoa; phylum Chordata; class Mammalia; order Rodentia; family Gliridae; genus Glis; species Glis glis. The sequence continues at coordinate 76,449 of PVJS01000126.1, read as the reverse complement.
GAGAGTTTTGTAAAAATAATTACAAATAAGATTTGATTTTAAAAATGCTGAGCACTAAATAAATGCCCTATGCTCTTAAAAACTTAAACAAAAAGCAAATCAACAGAAAGAAAAAAAAACTCAGTTTATAAATTACAGATTCAAATGCCTCCTTCAATGATGGCTGGGGAAAGAACAAATATATAGTACCTAGTTTGAAAATTCATAACCAAAATTGCTGCCATATCTCCACTATAATTAATTATGCATTCTGCATTTTGATTATTTTTTTCCATTTGATGATATTGAAACAGTTGCAAATATCAGTTAAAAAATGGGACATGAGCAAAATCTCACCATGCCAATGGTAGTACAGTACTTATCCGTTACTGTACCGCGTGTGCACATACAGCCCCGGATATAGGAGACTGGCACAATGCGGTTGAAACTACATTGCTAGAGTTTTTCCCATTCATGTTGGAACAGAATCCCAATTTAGAACTGCTGCAGCCATTATGTGGTTAAGTGCCACCCCTGCATCTACCAAATGTTATTTCACTTGTTCTTATATACTGATTTCATGAAGAAATCCTGTTATATTTGATTATGGTATTTCCTTTAAAATGCCATGTTAATTGCTAATGTTTTAAAGTATTAAAATTTGGACTGGAGTATTTCTTATAGATATAACCAACGTCTGGACTTCGAACAGTTCTTCAGTTTGGTCCACGTCTGAGTCCTGACACAAAGTCCTGTGTTATTTTTTGTGTACATATCAGTGCAGACAATAACCCAGATAATAATTTGAATGATAATAAAATTTGAATTCCATGCACCAAAAATAATTACAAAATCAAAAAATCTATTACCCTAATATAAAATGTTAACATTTAATAGTCATATTTGAGCCTCAAAAATTAGCATTTGGGATAAATGCATATTTATAAGCCTTTTAGGAAATATACTATTGGCCTGTTCATTAATTTTAGATAGATGGATTAATAATAGAATGTTTTAAAGTAATACATTACATCCAATAAGTTTCATATTTATTTCCAAGTATCATGGCTAGGGAGCAAAGGAGGAAGATATTAATCCCAGTTATAAAAATTGGTTATCTGTATAAATTGGCCCCAAAGGGAAATTTTCCAGATAGGTTTTTCTTGTTACTGGACAAGAGCCAGTCAACATCATATCTGTCCCTTTGCCGCGTTACGTTAGCGGGATGCGTTGAGTAAAGGGAACAGGTGCCCGCACGTATTGATCCGTGACCATGGCAAAGCGCTCTTATTAGCTGTGGAAGGGCACCAGCAGGGCGTGAGGAATGAGGAGGAGCAGCGGGCCAGGTTATTGATGATGGTAATAACCGAGCTCTCTGGGCTGCGCGCACCGAGGCCGTAAAGTTGGCCAGATGAGCACATCAGTATAGATATGTTGAGGGGGAACGACAACATGAAGAAGTATGCCGCGCGGCTCCTCACCTGGCAGAGTTATTAAAGTCCATTGAAGGAAGATGAACCGTTTCAATATGTTAAGCACTCGAGGCTCTTAAGAGAGAGTTGCTGTCAGAGCCACGCCATTGTTTGGAGAGTTTTTGTCGCCTTTTCTCTCTCTCTCTCCTTTTGGAAATTTGAATTTATTTCCTCTCCAGCAATACCTCTATCTCTTGGCTCCATGCAGAGAATTTGGAAAAGCAAATAAACGGCCTCACCCTCTGCATGAAGTTGCTTCGCCTCAAATTTCTAAGAGTTGCTGAGTAACTTATACGTCAACAAAGAGCACAGGTTAGCCGCGCTGACTGTATTTGAAATATTAATCGGCTCATCCATTTTCTATGACGTCCTCCTCCGATAGCTTCATTGAGTGCAAGCCCCTGCGTTAGCACTGGACGGGGCCATGCTGAGCCTTAAATTGTTCAACGTGGAATGAAGACACATAGGTAGACATGCAAGTTTAACCACATAATTTGGAGTCGGAATATGCAATCTTAAATTACTCCGGTGTAATTACTGTGGGAGCCACAAAAATTGAGAAAAAAAATAATTCTACATTTTGCTGGAGTACAGAGAGCTCTGAATTGAGACAGGCAACTCTCAATATAAATTTTGCTTCAGGGTTAAACTCCCTTCCTCTGAGGAAAGGTCACGGTGTGATTCAATGTTTTTAATCCTACTACAATGTAATGACATTTTAGGGGATGTTTGCAAATGTATAATAGGCTGCCCTCTTTGGAACAGGATTTGATTTTAGTATCTAAATTAGCGCTCCCTGCTGTTGCTGGCATTTGTGTTAAATAACACCTAGGAACGGAGGCGACTGGCCACAGAAAGAACAGCCGGGCGTCATCGCAGCGGACAGAAGAGGTGCCAACCAGACACTCCAAGGGGCCCTTTTGTCACAGCCTGATTCTAGCCCCTGCCACCCAAGGAAGACAGCCTAAGAACCTGCGTGCAGAGTGGCTTATCCAGGTCGTAAGGCTGCTTTTGAAAAAGCCGGTTAGTTCAGTGGTTTTCCTTCATTTAAGGACTATGTTATTTCCACGGTTACAAGTACCATGTCCAGCAAAAAATCTAATATCTCACATATTATTCTGCCTTCCAAACTAGCTGTCAGTTTATCCCACAGTCTCTGCTTTGAATATAATTTTATTGGTGCAGTGTAATCATACATCCTAGTGAGGTTCAGCATGATAGAAACATACATCATACATGCACACAGCACTTGGTGTAGTTTCCCCCCTAGTTTGGATATGCATTTATGGGCCTGTGTGTCTTTTTTGTGTGCGTTTTGGCCACTTTGGACAAACAATTGTCCTGATTTACAACCCAATGGCATTGCTGTTTTCTTTCCTTAAAAGAATATCTGAAATTTGAAAAAAACAAAATCACAGAAAAATAGTGAAACCGCTCTGCAGGACTTGCCGCCCGGTTTAGACGGGAGATCCCTTAATTCTGTTCTGTCACCGAGGTAGAACCAGTCCACGGCGTCTATTCCAGGCTGGTCACAGCCCCATATAAATAAACCAATTTAACGCCATTTTCTGTCCTAACAAAAATAAAACGTGTCCCTGCTCAGTGAACCCGAGAGCAGCAACTCTATTTAAACATGTTTATCGCTGGCTTTGCTTAACGGCAGTGTAGACTGGGCCTAGGAAGGGACCCCACACGGCAGCGTGGAATTGTCTAATTAAGGCTCCAGCCAGGAGAGCCAGGTGGATGCCGCACAGCCATTAAACCGCAGCAATTACCAGGTGGTTAGAGAGCAAGGGCAGGCTGGGTGGGGCAGCGCAGGGCCTGTGGGCAGCAGAAGAAACTCGACTGTCTGTCCCTGAGAAACTGGGTCTGTCTAGGGGCTGGCACGTGAATGGGGCTCTCTCAATAGGTAAAAGGAAGAATGGTCTCACTTGATGGGAGTACTGCTTCTTCCCCTATCACCTCCACCCGTGAGACTTAACGGCTGGCATGATGTCCATGCTAGGCCAGGACTGGACAGTCCGTTCTTGTCGGGCCAGCCGCCCTATCACGCCCTTCCTTGAGCTCTGGCCAGCCTGTGGGGCTGTCTCTCCTCTAGTTCAAGGTCTGTCCCCTCCACAGGAAGGTGAGCCCTACGTTGACCGCACCTTGCCAGGTCTTGACACGGTTTGATACCAAGGCTTTAAGACTACTGGACACAGAGCAGGTGTTCAAGGGCTCCCTGGTCTAATCTGCGAGATTCAATTGCACCATAGACAACATTGTCTCCAGTGCGTAGGGGAGAAGACTGAGTTTGAGAGAGGCAGATAGGATGGAAGTCACCACCTTCTCTTTTACCTTCTGTCTTTAGAATCAGCATTGTCTAAATCCCCATGCCCTAAAATGACTCCATTCTGATTAAATCCTTTTCTTCAACCACGCCTTGTCTACTGATGTGTTTGTTTATTTTGTCCTGGAAATATTGCAATGCTGTTCACTTTAACACACATACCAGGTGCGACTGCTTTATGACATGTGGGATTAAGTCCCATACATTAAGCACACTATTAAGTGGATATGAATAAATATTAAGGTAATGAGATTCCCTTTGGGTTCCAGTTCTTTCTCCATCCTGCTGGGATGGTGCAGGCCTAATACTCACATTTTTTTTTTCACAAATTGAATCCAAAATCTTTTTTTTTTTTTTTTGCAGTACTAGGGATTGAACCCAGGGGCATTCTACCTCTGAGATATACCCCCAGCTCTATTTTTATTCTTTATTTTGAAACAAGCAAGGTCTCACTAAGTTGCAGAGGACCTCACTAAGTAGCTGAGGCTGGCCGCGAACCCGGATCCTCTGGTCTTAGCCTCCCAAGTACTGGGATGACAAGTGTGCGCCACCTCACCCAGCAATGAATCCAATATCTGCAAGGTGGAAATTTTAAAAAGTCAAGATAGACTTGCAACCATTTCCATTCTTTCTTCTCCCTGCACTTTGACTATTCTTGGGAAGAAAGCCTGTAGACTGAGTCTCCACAATTTTTTTTAAATCAAATTTTAGGTGTAAAAAGTGTTAATGACCCTGTCGCAGCTCCTTCTGGTTTGGGTTGGAGGCCACGCTGCCAGTGGCAGTTGACACTCACTCAGGAACGGGCAGGGACTCACACGCACATGTCTATTCTATGTGCCTTTCTCCAGTTACTTCACCTTAAGGATTTAGTGCACATGTCATCGGAATCTTAACGCATTTTAATGCAGACTTTGTTAATAAGAGTTGAGTTCTTTTCAAAAGCATCGGGCCATGCCTGCCCCACCCCAGGAATAGTGCTTGTCACACCGGGATTGCTCATGTGTACACTGTGAAGTGCTGTGATTGTTCTTAAGAAGGACTGGCAGCTGCCACCAAGGCCAACGTGGCACAAACGTGTCAGCGCCAAGTGCAGCTGGCGGGTCTCTAGAGCCGGGGGACTGAAAGTGAAGCTCACCAGGCCAGAGCCAGACCCTCTTGCACCTGTGCCGTGGCTCTTTCCCCAGCCGCCTCTGCTAGGGCTCGGGTCTGCAGGGAAACCATTCGGGGGGGCGGGGCGTTTGCTGCCCAAAAACAAAAATGAGGAGGGAGAATCAGCTCCTGCACAAACACTTCCACCTCTACAGAAAATGCATTGATTTCTGCTATGGTGTGCTGAGATAGACCTTTATTTATTTTTGTCATATTTCGTTCATGACAGATACTCATTTCTAGTAGTGGTGCTAATGCTTCCACTAACATAACCAGGTAAAATACGGTCCATCTGGTTAAACAACAGCAAACTTGGTTTTAGATGGAGTTTCTTTTCCTGCGCTGGCTGCAAACGTAAGTCTGGCTTCGGGTCAGGACTTCATGCTCCCTCACCGTGAAGAGCATCCTTTAAAGAAGGGTGGGGCAAAAGGAGATTTAAAGAGAAAAACACAACAAGAAACAAGACCTTAGTGTTCACAGGGGTTGGAAGTGGACCACCCCCGATACAGAACTGCTCCCTGGTACCCGGCATCCCAGGACGTGAGCTGCGGGCATAGCCTCTGGTCTGCTCTGCTGTGGACTCTGCTTCTATCTCATGCATGTGGTGCATGGCCCCTGCGGCAGCCCATGCCTGGGTCTCCTGCCATACCTGCAGATAAGCGCTCTAGGGCCTCCAAGTGCTTCCTGAGGGCAGTGTCCCAGCCAGCTGTGTTCCTGCTTATTGGGATGAAAATCTGCTCACAGGCACAAGGAGCCCAGCTCCAGTGCTCAGACCGCCTCTCGTATTTCTCATGGGTGTACAGCATGGACACCGGGCTGCACCAGGCAGAGGCGCTCAGACTCAAGGTCAAGGGTCCTTTCTCTGAGACATACCTTGGGTCTGGTCTTTGGCCTCTGGTTGGTCACTGGGAGATGTTGGCCTTCCCTCCCAAGTTCTTGCATGCCTCTGCGGTGTCTCCCAGGACAGCGTCAAAGGTCTTGCAGGCTGGGCATGGTGGCCCATGCCTGGAATCCCAGTACTTGGGAGGCTGAGACAGGAGGGTTGCAGGTTTGCAGACAGCCTCAGCAACTTAGTGAGGGCCTCTGAAATTTGTTGAGACCCTGTTTCAAAATAAAAATAAAATAGGGCTAGGGATTTAGCTTGCCTCTGGGTTCAATCCCCAATGCCACAAGAAAACAAAAAAGAAGAACAAACTTAGGTTATTTGCAGGGAAATGGATGGAATTAGGTAACATTATGCTAAGTGAGATTAGTCAGTTACAAAAAGTGAAAAGTTGGATGTTCTCCCTAATATGCGGAAGCTAGGGAAGATAGGGCATAGGAGGGACTCCAGACAAAGAAGAAGAAAACCTTAGATGAGTAAAGAAGGTGACCTAACTGAGGGAGATGGGAGGGGCGAGAGGGAAACACCCTAATGCTCAGGATGTGCATACACAAACTTACCAAAGTCAATCACTATGCTGAACACAAGAAGGAGGGAAGGGGGAGGGAATGGGGTGGGGATTGGGGGAGGGCTAACTGACCCATGTGTGCATGTACCCTTCTACCACCCTGAACCTCATCAGCATGTATGATTACAATGCACCAATAAAAAAAAAGTAATAAGTAACATTTTCCACCTTAGAGTTTTTGAGTAATAAAGTTAATATTGTTTCCTCTGTCAAAAAAAAGATCTTCCAAATTGACCAAATTAAAAAAGAAAAAAGGTCTCGCAGGCTAAAGTGCCCAGGGAAGGGCCTGCAGAGCTGCTAGGCCCTGGCTCTCCTCCAGAGTCTTAGACTGGACCGCAGCACCGGGGGTCTTGCACTTCTAAAATGCTTACCTTTAGGGGCCGGCACCTGCACAGCCAGCACCTGTGAGGCAAATCCATTCTGCCCCTCCCACCAGGATTTTTCTGTTCTGCCAAAAGACAAGCCCTTCGTTTTTATTTTGCCTTTTCTTCCAGTTTCTTTAGGAAGGGTAGACGCAGGGGGTGAAGGATGGAGACTTTTTTTTTCCACTTAAGGGGAATATTAAGATGAATGGCTCCGTGTAGGATGGGATCTGCCACAGCAGCCGTGAGGAAGTCTGTGTTAACATACCTTTCAGGGATTTGAAATTTATTAAGAAATTAGAAATAATCGAGTTCAAGGAGCCCCATACCTCGACAGCACGCTCATCGCTGAGCATCGATTTTGTGCTCCTGCCGGGTACGAAGGCGGGACCCGAGAATCAGAGGAGATGCGATTTGTGCCCTGAACCACCGTGCAAGGGGCATTCATGAGGGAAGAGGCTTTTCCCGTCACCTTCGGTTCAAACGCTCGGTATTTATGGTGTGGCTTCTCTTTCCCCATCTCTTCCTTCCCTGCTGTAAAATAGACTTCCTGTGATTAAGACGTCTGACTTTGCAGGCCAGTTCTAACATGCAGACTAACTTTGAGAAGAGCCTTCGGAGCTGGAAACACAGGCTCTCCACGCAACCCTCTCCTGAGGTCTCCTGGCCCACTCCCTCCCACCCTCCATCTCTGGCTCTTCTCCTCCCCAAAGGGCTCCCAGGTCTCTAGGCAGATTCTCCTGGTTGCATTTTGGCTGAAAAGCTAGGGGTTTGCATGAACAGCAGACACATACATCCCTCCCCTCTCTCTAATATGAGGATTGTAAATATAAAGGATTTCACATTATCCTTCTTAATCCTTTGTAGGATTCACACGCAAGCTCTAGGTCTTTCCATTTTACTACGTACAACATGAGATCATTTACTTATTCGTTCATTCACTCATTCTTTCATGCTTGTTTGTTTTATTTTTAATACTAGGGGTTGAACCCAGGGTCATTCTACCTCTGAGCTACACCCCTGGCCTTTTTCATTTTGTTTATTTTGAAACAGGGTCTCGCCAAGTTGCTGAGGTCTCACCGGATTGCTGAGGCTGGCCTCGAAGCTGTGATCCTCCTGTCTCAGCCTCCTAAGTACTGGGATTACATCCACCATGCCTGGCTGATCTTTCATGCCTTTGATAAATATTTATCACAAATCCAGGGCCAAGTACGGACTCTGAAAGAGGAGGCCTGGTTCCTGCCCTCCAGAAGTTTGTGTTCCTGGACTTAAAAGGAGCTGTGATCAGCTACAACAAAGACCTGGAGTCTGATAATCTAATTCATGGTGAGGTGTTAATTACTGACAAGTACTTAATGTGTTGCCTTCTTAGATTTCCGCATTTTAATAGGAACAATTCCTTCACTGAAAGGAAGGCATTTCTAATGGTGGTGGCTCCAGGGTGTTAGAAATGGAGTCTAGGGGGAATGAGAGTTTCCAGCTGGATCCCAGAGGCCTTCCAGGTGGATACCCAGTTTAAGACTGGATTTTTATAATGCATGAAGGTTTTAATAAAGGTATTATTCACTCTTGGGCCTCTCACCAAACAGTAAACTGAGTCCTGATTCATTCTGTGAAGAGGAGGGCCCACAGCTTTAGGTGGGGAGGAGGCCGGGTTCCATGCAGGGCAGTTAACTGTGACACACTTGTGTAAACACGGGGAAGCCGGCATGGGGAGGGTGCTCCAGGGGACGCCTGCCTGTGCGTGGCCCAAGTGTTGGAAGCAAGCGGTAACTGTGCTCACAGATGGGTGGTGAGGTGCTTCCTGGAACCCGGGGTGTGCAGGCAGACACTGCCGACATGAGGGACCATTCTCCCTGGCTTTCCTTGCCTGGGCTGAATTCTTCATGGCTGCCAGCTGGCTGTTCTGACTCTCATTTGCTAGAAATCCTCATGCCCATTTTCAAGATGAGGAGACAGGGCTGGGGTGAGCTCCTGGAAGGACCCCTATACAGAAGCTGTGTCTCCCCGGCATGCCACCTGTGGTATGTGTGCTTAGGGCCCTTGGAACCACACCAAGGAGGTTTCTAACAATGGGATCAGCATGCCAGGGCCTCTCTCCTGATTACTGATTTGTGATCCCAAAAGAGGGGCAGGCTTTCTACCACCCTAGCACAGAGGAGCCTGCTCGTCCAGGACGGCCTCCGTGGAGGAAACTCTATAAAGTGCCCACCACTGGGCGCCCTCCCCCGCCACGCGGTCCTGCAGTCCATGTTGCGAGGGGGTGCTAGGGACCAGTACCTTCACGTGGCAGGGTTCCATTTCCAGTTTAGGGAGACAATGGCCACATGGCTGTGGAGGAGGAAGCAGAGAGAAGAGGGGCTGGCCACAGCTGGAAGGTGTACACAGCAGAAACCGAAAGCAGAGAGCAGAGCGGGGTGAACACCTGTACTGGGTGTGACTACCTCTCTCTGCAGAAGGAGCAGCGCATGCACACCAGTGCTCAGCAGAAAACAGCGGCGGTAGCTTGGGGGGACACCCACTCCTCGACAGCTGACTGATGATAGGGGTCTCTATAATATACTATAGTACAATGTGCCTATTTTACTTGGATTCGGTCATATGAAAGATTATTTAAGAAGAGACTTGTAACCTCAGAGCATCCAGATTTGTACTGACTTGGTCATGTACAAAGGAGGTCGGCTGTTATGAACCCCCTTTTCAGATGTGCGTCCCACAGGTGCATAATTAGCATAAAGGAATTCACTGGAGCAGGAGCGAGTTCAGTCGGGTGACTCCCTTATTACCGGGGATGTTTCATTTCTCATTATATGGTAAGTAGGGCTAGATGGCCTAAATTAAAACAAAAATCAACAGCCAATTAGCTGAGTTCAGAGAGAAAATCTGGCTTTCTGAGGTTTAGGTTGGGGCAAGCTGGAATCACTGTAGGGCATGGGTTATCTGTTGAGCTGGCAGGGAGGATACAGGCGCCAAGGACTTCTGGACAGCTCTGCCAAAGGCTCCTCCCACTTCTGGTGGGACTCTCCCAAGTGCTGGGTTCCCAGGGAATTCTGTTTCCGTTGCTTATCTTACATAAGCCGTTTCCTATGATTAATGATTTTGGTACCTAATTCCTATGCCTTTCTCATTGTTTTGCACTAAACACAGAGGTTCTAAAGTATGGTGTGTAAGGAAGGGGGCTACAGAATTAGAAGAGTGCAGCCAAATTCAGAGTTGGGGTGTGGCCGGAGGAGTGGAGTCACTGGTGGCATGGCCTTGGGTACTGTATCTGTCCTTGGCCCCCTCCTTTCTCTCTGCTCCCTGCCACCATGAGGTGAGACTGGCTTTTCCTCCTGCGCCAAGTGGTTTCTGCCTTGAAACCGGCCAACCATGAACGAAAACCTTTAAAACCTCTAATACTGTGAGCCCATGAAGCTTTCCTCCTCGAAGTTGTGCTTGCCAGGTATTTGGGTTACAGGGATGCAAAAACTGACTAAAGCATCTCCTCATCCATTTTCAAGCAAACTGAAAGGAACTGGCAAACACGGACCCTTCAAAGCACCAGCATCTTAAATCTTCGCTGTATGTCTTCAATGGCCAGTCATTTGTGAGGTTTTCCCTTCCATGAAACATGGCTAATTGAATTTTGGAGGAACTTCTTCTGCTACTGTATGTGTGTGTTTGTGTATAGATGTGCGTAGTTGTGGTTGCGTGCCAGCACGCTAACAGGGAGTTGAAAGAGGAGTGAATTCAGTTCTCTGCTCCTTGCAGCTCAGTGGGGCCTGTCTTTCTTCCGTATGCATGAGCTCGCAGCTCATCTTCTTGCAGAGGGCACAAGCGGTCCCGCCTGGTTCCAGGTCTCGCCTGCTCTGGAGACTACATCCTGTGGGACCTGGATGGAAACATTGCATCCGAACCTCAGTTTCCCCTCAGTGACATGAGGGTATCAGTATCCACCATGGGTATGCTGAGGAAGCTTAAAGGAGCCCAGGATAGAGAGCAGCCCAGAGTCCAGTGGCCCAGGACCCAGAATAGTTCAGGGCTCGTGTTCCCGGGCACCTGCATCTACGTTGCTTGCATTGGCTGGCTCCAGCTATTCAGCGCAACCTGCTTCCAAAAGCTGGGGTGACAACGATGAGCTGCACCCTCGTGTTGCCCTTCTGTACCCTAGGCAGGACAGCACCTTCAGCGCCTGTCCACCTGGGGACAGAGCATCGACCTGAGCGGCGGTCCCTGGTGGCACCCACAGTGTCGAGAAGGTCTGTGAGCCCCACAGATGAGCTCTGTGGGAGTTTATGTGCAAAGCCAAAAGCAATTTTGCTTATGAAAAGTTCTAAATTACCGCTGATAGTCCAATTAACTTCCCAAAGACATATGCATACATAATGGGAGATCCAACAACTTTCTAATGAAAGGCGCTGAACACTCCACACCCAAAGGCTCCGAGTTCTATACTTGGCTCTCACAGCCCCTGCCGCTGGCAAGGAGCAACCTAACCTCCGCCTCTGTGGACACTGGGCGCCGGGTGCTGATTATCTGGGACAAGGTCTTGACTTCAGCGAGACCCCCAGTACCAGCTATTACCGCTTAGCGAGTTTAAAAAGTTAGTCGCATTTCAAAGCAGAGTAAAGAAAGGCTCCACGGTGGCCTTGAACATGTAGAGGTGACTTGACTTTGGAGAAGGACAATGCTGGGAACAGAACCTAAGTGTAATACTGTCTAAAATGACGATGCGCGACAGGAAGGCGGGCGGCAACCTCTGTGAAGGCTCAATGCGGATCCTCAGCTCTGTGCATCTCGGACTTCACCGGCAGCTTGGTTAAGGCATGGAGTCTGGTCTTTTCTCTTTAGGAACAGGTTTGGGAAAGTCACACCCGGGGAGGCCCAGGCCTCCTTGCACTGGCCTGTTTGTGAGTTGCACGCCCTGTTTGCAGGCCTTCCAGTACCAGGCTGCTGTGTGCATCTCTCTCTACAAACGTGCTGCCGGTTAATGAAATGGGCCCGAGGAGGCAGCCCACGCGGGGAGCTCATCCGTCTTTGTTTGATCCTGCCTGACATGGAGCTGCCCCGTGACAGGGGTGAGGTCACCCAGCGGCCATTACCCCTCATTTGCACACTCGTGTTCCTCCTAACCACCTTCCTGAAGTCAGAGCCAGATGATTTGTGCCAATTTCATGGGGGCAGAGACTGGAACATCCCGTAGCTTTCTACCCAGCTGAGCGTTTACTGTCCCCCACACACACACATCTCCGGAGGCCGTGGCTGTCAAAACATAATTTTTCCCCTCCATCTTGTGGGCTTGGATAGAGCTATGAGCACTAGAGGTCTCAATTATAAAATGTCATGACATCGCCGCACATTTATTTTTTACAGTAATTTCACAGTGTCACTTTGTGATTATTTCAGGGCCGCTTTGAACCATGAATGGAAGGAACGGTGGCCTCCGTGTGTCAGGAGAGAAGCTGTGAGCTGGAGCCACAGACCCACATGGCGGGATAAACCCCGTAGACGCCAAAGACATGAGGTGTGTTCACCAGTCAACATAGGCAAGAAAAAGATGGAGAGGCGCAGGAGAAAAACCTACGAGTCTTTCCGTGTTAAATTCTGGTCTTAGCAACACATCTTCCAAATGGGCAGAGGCCAGTCCTTTGAGCTCTGAGTTTACTTGGTGAATATGTGTTTAAATGTTGGAGGGCAGAGAGAGAGAAAGAGACAGAGAGAAAGAGAGATAGAGATGGGGAGAGAGAGAGGGGGGAAGATGGAAGGCCAACAAGGGAAAAAAGAAAGGAGAAAAAGACGAAGAATTTTTCATTGTTGAAAAGGGGGCGTGGTAGCACTTGCCTATAATCTCAATATTTGGGAGGCTGAGACAGAAAGATTGCAGGCTCAAGGCCAATCTCAGCAACTTGGTGAGATTCTTAGTAATTTGACCAGACTCTGTTTCAAAAAAAAAAAAAAACTAATATAGGGTTGGGGGATGTAGCTCAGAGGTAGAATGTTTCTGGGTTCAATCCCTAGTACCAAAAAAGCAAAATGAAAAGGGGTTGTATATGTTACTCCCAAATGTTTTAAGTCTTCACGATGAAAGTTAATATCATTTCTAACCCTTTCTATACTATATAAAATAAGTTTTATATGTAAAAAGAAATTTATTCAAAGTATAGTTTGTGCTTTTTAAGTACTGACATTTTCCTAGAGTGGTCTCTTTCCTAATTCTGTGACCGAATGTCCTACAAGAGACTTGATCCTTTAAACCAAGAAAGGGAGACTGAAGTCCATAAATAAGTCCACTGAAGTCCGTGGTCACGGTAGCCAGGTCGTGTGGGAGACTTTGTAACTCATCCCCTCTGCAGGCAAATCTCAGGTTACTACTTGATAGAAAGGAAAGACAGGTTTAGGCTGACTTTGTCCAGTAGTACGTCATGTGGTTTGTAGGTAAGGTTTGCCCTTGAATTAAAGGCAAGTTCAAATGAGTACAGCAGTTCTCATAAAATGTGTTGATCTTTAAACTCATCTAACCATAATATACCAGACTCCAAACACACATGGTGATAACAGGCCACTCTGCCTGACAGTCTTAGTCTACAGGTGTTTAGTCTACAGATGTTTCTGTCTGCCTGTGTCCATGGACACTAATGCCCACTCTGTCAAGACCTTTGATTTCTCTCTTGCTCCCACCAGGCAGGCTCACCACTCAGATGGGGCCCTGGGGCCATCAGCTTCAGGCCGGCCCTAAGGTTGGTTCCACCTGTAAAATCTCAGATCTACCTGGACTCCCTGCAGAGTAATAGGAATTTCCAAAAGACGTGTGCAGTTGGTAGGCACTCTGGAGACTGGAGTCGTGGTTTGGACAGCAATGCGCTTGTGTAGTTGAAACTTCACCCTCTGTTTCAGAACTGGGTCCTGGTGCACTTCTCAGGTGTTGGTCGGCAAGAACCTGGGTCTTGTTGCACGGTATCTGGGTTTTCAGAACCTTCGCAGTCGCCCCTGCTGGTCTCTGCTCCTCGCTTGCCTCTCACCTGGGCCCTGTGGTGCTGAAGCCTGGCTCATCTGGTTACCAGTGTTTTCTTACCTTTCATTGAAACCTCCATTTCTCTTCCTTTTGCCAAACCAACTTAGCCTGACTCTTATAGGCCGAGGAAGATGAGAAGGAAGATATTGGGAAGAGATCGATGTGCTGATGACGAATGCTCACTCATTTGGATTGAAAGGAAAGTGTACTTGAGGGTTGATTGAGTGAGAGTGACGGTTCTGGAGCCCGTGAGAGTGAACAGGTCAAGTTTCTAGGTCTTTCCTGGATGGGTCCATGTGATCACATCATGTGTGAACATATGTGTGTTCTCAAGTATGACTGGGCTTGAGGGCTGCCGCTCTGCTTGCTCTATGTTTTGCTTCTATTTGTGCGGTGTTTTGCTCTTGCCAGTAAACGTACGTGGATTAGAAATGGGGTCCACGTGGTGGGAACAGAGAGGCCACCTCATTCCATGCCCAGCCATCATGGCGCCATTCATTCAAGTTCACTCTCCAGTAGTTTTATTCTCACAGAGAATATGGCAACCTTCGTCCATTGAAAACTCCCCTGCCAGCCTACAAGGAAAGCCAATTAATTAATTAGAATATCATACTCGAGTTACAGTGGAATTACATGTCTCCTCTGCTGAAAACCGCTGAAACTCCTGGTGCAGTGCTCCAATTAGGGACACTTAATTTCCAAATGGCACAGGGAACAGCACACGAGTCATGGCGTACAGGCTCCTTAAAAGCCCTCAGCACTAATGGTTTTGTAGCCCGCATACACTAAACTTGATCTGTGCTGGCTTTCCATGGCCAGCCATACACCCACAGCGGTGGGATAATGGTTTTCTGCTCACGTACACAGCGCTTGATGCGGCCGTACGTTTGCTTGCATAAAAATAAAAGCAGCTGTTACATCGTCTTCTCAGGTGAGGTTTGGTGAGCAGATAGGATCGTGCTTTGCTATCACACCAGCAGAAGTGCACTTAAGCCGATCGATAAGTAATGATTCATAACCACGGAAGTTATGATAATCAGAGATTGGGGGAGACGGCCAAAGCCAGGCTCTAGGAGAAGGTATGTTTTATTGCCCGCATATCTACCTCTCGCATCTGTCTGTCTTTATCTCGGACTTTTTCATGTTACTTGTTTTTGTGCTTCAATCTAGCATAAATGAATTATAGCGGAATGAGGCATGTTGAACCAGTCTCTCTGGCCTCTCTGAGCTCTGCGTTTTATTCTTTTATTGAGCTTTTTTTTGCCGTTTGTTATGATTGACTCAGATAAGAGGACCAGGAGATGGGCAGAGTCCCGTTTTCACCGTGAGGAACCCATACCCCTCAGCAAGGGACTGGCGCATCTCTGCTCTGATCTGCTGGTCTCCTCACTAGGACACGAACCGTGTCAGCGCATTAGCTGGACAGTATTGATATGTGCTTTAAACACGAGCCCCATCACTTTTATCAATACTAATTTTTATGTTAATCATGAATAATAAAAAAGATAGTCACAGAAAAACAGAACATTGAAGGTAGGTAAAAATCAATATGAGGCCTAAATAGTTTTCATTTCTTCCCAACATTTTACATAAAAAATATGTATATGTTTTTTTTTTTCTAAAATGCTGCCTGCACTGTCTAGGGATAGAATTTGCTTCCAATTTTCAATGATCAAATGGTGTGTTTAGCTTAAACTAGCTTATTTAAAATGCAAACACTTAATGCAGTAAAGATTTTTCCTAATTTGGCTAAACAAGGAAATTTTTATTGAAATAAAAATGCATTGTGTTCTACCAAAAGAGAAGTTTCTAATTCTCTCGCAATAAGCGTTCTCTGGTATAGAAGGTGTTGGGAAGAGGACACCCCTGTAGAGGGGTGCACCGCCTCCTGGGGAGCAGACAGCCTCCAGGCTTCCCCTCTTCTGTGCAAGCCAGCAGGTCACCGGAAGGTAAGAAGGGCAAGAAATTCCCTCAGCATCCTTCACTGACAGAGATGATCAGAAGAGGAATCCTTGCTGGCACCCACCCTATGCTGGGGACTTGGAAAAAGCCACTGTGGTCCTAGGCCCTCTGCAAAGTTAAGTCCATCCCATTACTGAGCCCCTTAGAGACTCACAAAGCAGAGCTGGATTTGGGTGTTAGAGAGCGTGGTCTCCCTCGTAGGAAGGTTCTGGGTAGCTTATTACCCATGCCCTTCCTGGGTCCCCACCCCAGAACCCCTGACTCCCAATCAGACTCCCATCTCCATGCTGTCTAGGAACTCCCCGACTTGAGGGGTATCACCCAGCGCCTCGCTCCCCCTCAAGGGTGATCTCCAAGAGCAAGCAGAACCCCACATACTTTGCCCTCAGCACCACTGGAAAGAGTAGGTCATTGTAACATGTATTTGCCAAGGTGGGACAGTAGATATATCTGACATATTGATTTTTAAATTTTTTTATAACTTCTAAATATCTAGATATTTGGCACGTGAGCTTGCATGTGTACCTTACCCTGGATCCTCCAATATTAGGGGCAGTGACATTTGGCTTCCTGGGCTTAAGCCTGTGAACTTTCTATGTCCCAACACTGCATTGAAAGCCCTGATCGTAGTCCTCGTCATGATTTGTTTAGGCTCTGATGTCGTATCTGCACACATACACAGGGCAGGCTCGGGGACTGTTGGCATTATTTAAAACTCTGCATTCTGGTTGCCAGAGCTGGTTGAGGAGTCCGAGGATTAGTCCCCGTGTCTTAGAGTGCTGGAGGAGAAGGCTCACTCACAGATGACGCTGTACTGTATTACTTAACTCGCATCCTAGCGAGGCCATTGGCCTGAAACCATAGCACAAGCTTAGGCAATAAGATAACATCTCTTGGAGGCATTCTTAAAGTAAATCATTTGAATCCACTTTTGTCCACTGTAGTTGGCGGTTCAAACTATTTAATTCCACACAAACACAAAGATGACAACCTTGAGATTTGCACTTTGGGAACCGTAAAGGGCTGAGCAGAGGGGGTTATGGGAGTCCCATGACTTTGGACTCCAGCACAAACCGGCCCAGGGTGATCTTGGTTTCTGAATGGAGTGGACAAATTGTCTTCTTTTTCTGAACCTACATTTCTTCCTCATCTATAAACCACGAGAATCTGCGTGAGTGAAACCTTACATGCTAAACAAGAGCGGAGGACCCAGGGGTGCACACCTGTCCCTGCATGAACCTCCTTTCCTGCACATGGTACAAAAGCCCCTTCCACTGGAAATCCCAGTAGGTAAACATTTGAGAACTAAAATCCATACGCCCCCGTCGTATGCAGCTCATTATGTGTTGGACGTGGTTGTTTAGGTTTTCTTTTCCCACTCGGGTCGTATGTGCCCCGGTGTGTCAAACCTGAGGACACTTGAGAAGCTCAGCTTTAAGTACTGAGTTGGTGGCATTTCCAAAAGTACTGGCTCAATATGTTTTTCTGTGACCTCTAGACATCTTCTCCAACACCGTATCTCTAGATCTAAAATCACACACAGATAAAATGATTTCAGTTTACAGATGATTTGGACATTACTTCCATATACCCAATGTAATTTTTTCAGATTAACAATTAGACCGCTGGCATTAAATTTAGAGGTACTCAACCTTCCAAAGTGTCTGGAAGTTGCTAAAGCATGCTAACCATATAATTTGGTTCAACGACAGAGATGGTGTTTAGAAACAGATTCTCTGCGTGTTTCTGGTGCACAGCTGCAGGGCCCACCTTGAATTCCGCATCCCCGGCGACACAGCGCTGTCCTCGTGGAGAGAATGGCCCCACTGTCTGCCTGCATGCTTCTCATCAGTTCCTACTTCCCACATCTTGGGGAGATGGAGTGCATGTGGGGGGGAAGAGGTCCTGAAGGCCCAGGGAGGCTCCAGTCCTGTGTGTGAGGGTATCCGTGGAGTCACATCGCCTGCTGTGAAGAGGCCACTGTGACTGGTCTGCTCTGGGGGTGTGGATCCTTCAGCCTGTGCCTTGACTCAGGAGGAGGGACCCCAAAACACCTGCTTTCTCCTCCCTTAAGTTGCCAGAAAACTATTTTTTTTTTTTGCAGTACTAGGGATTGAACCCAGGGGCATTCTACCTCCAAGCTACACCCCCAGTCCTATTTTTTTTAATTCTTTATTTTGATACAGGGTCTCACTAAGTTGTGGAGGACCTCATTAAGTAGTTGAGGCTGGCTGTGAACCTGCAATCCTCCTGTCTCAGCCTCCCAAGTACTGGGATTACAAGCGTGTGCCACCGCACCCGGCTCAGAAAACTATTTTCTGATTGTAATAAAGAACATTCCAAAGTAGGTTGTTTTCTGAGGGCGACAGAGCCTATAACTTAGCTCTAAATCTCATTTTAATGAGGAGGAGGAATTCTGCAAAAGTAGGCCCGTCAGGTTCTCAGACGGTTTCTAATTAGGATTTAAGTTGCTTTTAATGTCAGTTCTAAAGAACCTGTGGTGGAGAATTACCAGTTACCTGTGGAAACTCCAGGCAGGGATGGTGCCTGGGCAGGCGGAGTCCAAAACACGCTGCCCTTAATTTTCAGGAGGTACAATCAGAGCAGGAGAGGGCGGCGGTGGTGTGGCGTGCCTGTGGGTTAGCTGCGTCCTTGAGGCTCAATAACCTCGTTCAAACTGAGACTCGCCAGCACCTCCTAGAGGGAACAGAAGCAGCATCCAACCTGGGCCTGCACCAAGGCTGCCATGTGCAGGGTCTCCCCTCCTCACCACCGCTCGTGCAAATTTCTACAACTCTCGCCCTTCTCTCCTCCTCCTCGCTAACAAAAAAATCTTTCTCTTATTGAAAAGACAACTTTATTCCTCCATCTCTGTAACCATCTTAGATAAAAGTATCTTTTTAGAAATATACAGGCACAAAATAGGAATTCCTTCAATGACCACGGTATTGCTGTGCGTTGATACTCTTTCCTGACGAATGGGGTCAATGTGAAGTAAGACTTGTTAAAATTTGGCCCCAGAACGTGAAAAGAGAATGAGCCATTTCCAAATCTAAAGTCTGATGCTCTCTACCTGCAGCCTGGTTGATTAGAAAAGCATTAAACTCGGGGACTAGTTTATTAACACTTTATTTAATCTCCCCAAGCACAGGATCATTTGGAGAAGCAGGCTAATTTTGTGATTGTAAATAGTACAGTCAGGAGAGTTGACGTTAATTAAGGTAAAAGCATGTTTGTTTGTTTGTTTGTTTGAGTGTCTACGAAAGGCAGCGAGTATTGCAGAAAAGCTTAGAATTTAAAATGACCACCCAGGCATGGTGGCGCACGCTTATGATCCCAGTACTTAGGAGGATGAGACAGGAGGATCACCAGTTTGAGGACAGCCTCGGCAATGTAGTGAGACTCTCAGCAACCCAGTGAAACACTGTTTTAAAATACAAATACACTGGGCGTGTTGGCACATGCCTGTAATCCCAGTACTTGGGAGGCAGGTTGGAGGACAGGCTCAGCAATAGTGACACTCTTATCAACCTAGCAAGACCCTGTTTCAAATATAAAAATAAAATAGGGCTGGGGGTGTGGCTTGGAGGTAGAATGCCCCTGGGTTCAATCCCCAGTACCACAAAAATAAATAGAATAGAATAGAACAGAACAGAAATAGAATAGAAATAAAAAGGTAGGGTGTGGCTTGGAAGTAGAGTGCCCCTGAGTTTAATCTCCAATATCAGGAAAAAAAAACAAAAACAATAAAATGACTAGCAGATGAGAATCCCCACTGCTTGTTAGTGTGACCCTGGATGAGGTATGAGGCTTTCTGTCACTCCAGAGTGTCCATCTCTCAAACCAGGATTCAAAAGCAGACTCTTTCTGAGGATTAGAGATCATCATGTGACTCACCTAGTGAAATTTTGGCAGTCAATGATTATGAATTCTGTAAGCAATATATTAGCATATGCTGGGGTTTCAAAGTCTTATTCAGAGGATGGAAATTAACACATGGTTTACAAACACATCAAGTTGGGAAATATCACAAAAAAGTGGGTTAACTCAAGTTAAATTTTGGCAAAACACAAAGGAGTAGGGGAACGATTAGGGCCACTAGATGACCACTGACAGAAGTTGAGTCGTTCAAGATACTGACTTTACTGACAACAGCCCTGCTTGGAGCAGAGGCCTGCACTCGAGAGGAGTTCTGAAG
The DNA here is from genome assembly GCA_004027185.1 of Glis glis. Classification (NCBI taxonomy): domain Eukaryota; kingdom Metazoa; phylum Chordata; class Mammalia; order Rodentia; family Gliridae; genus Glis; species Glis glis. The sequence goes on along the minus strand of PVJS01000126.1, from coordinate 56,556 downwards.
GGGCCTGCACCTTGCCTCCTCTGCACCTGCACCACTGTCTCCACCATGGCGGAGGGTACAAGGCCCCATGAGGACACAGTGGGGGAGTAGGCAGGGCGTGACATGGGGTCCATGGGGGGAGATAGCTGCTCACTGAGGGAAAGGCTGCCTGGGAGACGCGGTAGTGGGGAAGGATGTCACTAAAGTCCTGATCCTAGATCAGGAGGCCCTGGACGTGTGTGGAGACTGGGAGAGGGGACATGCACAACCCAGGCTATAAATGCCACATAAAGAACAGGCAAGGGACTCAGAGCCCATGGACAGAGGTGAGAGGAATAGGCAGAAAGGAGAGGAAGAGCAGAAGAAGCAAGGGGATGGCAAGTCGGAGGGTCAGGGGATAGCACGTGCATCCAGGTTGGCAACTAGGAGAATCAGGGGATAGCCTGTGCATAACCTGTGCATCCAGGAGGGCAGCTAGGAGGGTCAGGGGAGAGCCCATGCATAGCCTGTGCATCCAGGACGGCAGCTAGTAGGGTCAGGGGATAGCCCATGCATAGCCTGTGCATCCAGGACGGCAGCTAGTAGGGTCAGGGTTGGGGGAGAGCCCATGCATAGCCTGTGCATCCAGGACGGGAGCTAGGAGGGTCAGGGGATAGCCCATGCATAGCCTGTGCATCCAGGACGGCAGCTAGTAGGGTCAGGGTCCGGGGAGAACCCGTGCATAGCCTGTGCATCCAGGACGGGAGCTAGGAGGGTCAGGGGAGAGCCTGTGCATAGCCTGTGCATCCAGGATGGCAGCTAGGAGGGTCAGAGGATAGCCCGTGCATAACCTGTGCATCCAGGACGGCAGCTAGAAGGGTCAGGGTCTGGGGATAGCCCATGCATAGCCTGTGCATAGCCTGTGCATCCAGGTTGTTAGCTAGGAGGGTCAGGGGATAGCCCATGTATAGCCTGTGCATCCAGCTCGGCAGCCAGGAGGGTCAGGGGATAGCCCATGCATAGCCTGTGCATCCAGGTCAGTAGCTAGGGGCACTGGGGGAGAGCCTGTGCATAGCCTGTGCATCCAGGTCCACAGCTATGAGAGTCGGGGAATAGCCCATTCATAGCCTCTTCATCCAGGTCGGCAGCTAGGAGGGTCGGGGGAGAGCCCATGCATCAAGTGCGTCAGGATTCAGCAAAGGTGAAACACTGCACCTTTGTGCTCTGGCCTGCAGAGGGGGCCTTGGAGACCAAGGGGAAGGGTTTTCCAGAAGGTCATAAGTACAGGAAGGACTGCCACAGGTAAGGACTTGGAGTGGAAAAAGACCTGTTGTCCCCAGATGAAGCCGGAGCCAGGGCAAGGGCCTGAGGCCGATCTCGCTTCCCCAGGAAATTACATTGTTCTGGGTTAGAAAACCATCATCATTCCCCCAAATAACCTCAGCCCCACAACTGCTTTAAGATTATCAATACTCTCATTTTGCATATAGGGAATACAGACAATCGCCCCTCCGGAGAACACTGCGCAGTGATGTTTGTATGTGACCTTTAGGTAGAGCTTTCAGACACAAATGAATTAAATTTAAACAATGATTTTAAAATCCAACCCAACTGCGCCCTCACTAACTCAAACAGGAATAATGCCCTGTCATTTTCCAAAACGTCACCTCATTTCATTTCGAATTAATTTTCTCAAATATGTCCAGCTAATTGAATCAGAAATATCACTGGAAAGAGGCCTTCCTCACATTGAGCCTTTATTTCTCAAATATAAAATTCATATATTTTCTCAACAATTCATTAGCTGGGGACCCCCTCCAGGGATGGGAAGTCTTGCAAGGAAATTAATTCCTAAATGAGAAGTTCCTGCAGAAATCTATCCCACGTGACCTGCAGAGTTATCTAGGAATGACTCCCTCCAATGCACGACGTGAGTCAAGGAATTCACCAAAAATGTGAATATTTATTAGACAGCTCTCGAGAACAAGCAGCCAATCACCATTAGCTCCTCCGGTATTCATTGTAATAAAATTAATCTCGATTAATTCATTCATTATTAATCTTGCATTCAAATGCAATTCCATAGAAATTGCATTGTGATTTAGCAATTAATTTACATGCCACGATTGCGAAGCATTCCCTCGCTCCTCCAAGGGACAGCTCTCCCACCCAGCAGAGTCCGCGGCGAGCCTTGAAGATGCGTCTGCCTGAAATATACCAGGGAAATTAAAGTAAATATCTCAGGAATATGTGCCGAAGCAGGCAGGGACCTTTCCAGCCTCGTGTCTTATAAATATAAAAAACGGAAATTTTCAGTGTCTGGTAGGGAGGAAAAGTACACACGTACTTCAGATGTCCAAACACGGTTCATGTCCATAAGCAGTTTAGTGGCAGCTAATTTTCAGTTTCTGATTTCTTTTTTAGGTACCGGGAATGGAATTCAGGGGCATTCTACCTCCAAGCTACACCCCAGCCCTATTTTTTATTCTTTATTTGGAAACAGGGTCTTGCTAAGTTGCAGAGGGCCTCACTAAGTAGCTGAGGTTGGCTGCAAACCTGTGATCCTCCTGTCTCAGCCTCCCAAGTACTGGGATTACAAGCGTACACCACCACGCCCGGCCTTTTATTCTTTATTTTGAAACAGGGTCTCACTAAGTTGCAGAGGGCCTCACTAAGTAGCTGAGGCTGGCCACGAACCTGCGATCCTCCAGTTTCAGCCTCCCAAGTACTGGGATTTCAAGCACACGCCACCACGCCCGACTCTGAGTTTCTGATTTCTGCTTCTTATTCCAATAAGTTCCTAAAGAAATGTATTTATGTAGAAATTCTGAAATAGCACCTGCAGTCTGCAGTCTGAAGCCGTCTCCCCTCTACTGCATTTGGGGGTGACCCACGGCTAAAGAGCCTGGCGGGTTTCCTCCTGGGACTGAGCTCACAAGGCAGACTGCAGGAAGAACTTTTTCAGAGTCAGCAGACGAGGGTACATGAGACCCTTTTAGATTTTAACCAGCAATCTTTTCATGATTTAGCTTCTCCCAAACCTTCTCCATTTATATATCTTAGAGAATTAAGAATAAATTCCTATTAATTCTCAGTTAGGAAGGGCGCTTGGTTGGCAGGCTGAGCGTCACTAAGCTGTTGGCTTGTGGAAGTGTGTGCACACCCCCAAAGGCGCTCGGGCTCCTACTCTGCACTTCGCCCCCCAGGGAAACGCCAGCCCTGTGCTGCTGTGTACCTGCGCGGGGGCGACATGCTGTATTCACTCTGCCCGACAGAAGAAGAAGGAAAAACACAAGCCAAGTCTTGAAATAAAACTTGGACCCAATCTCCACCTAAGGATGTTTACATGGGGCATCTTGATTACATCGGAAACAGGTGTTCCCGTTTGGTCTGATCGGCCCGACCCCACATATCTAAAGCTATTGTAAAAGAGATGAGAACTTTCATCCACCCGTGAAAGGTATAAACTAGGATTTCCAATTCAAATGGGAAATAAACCACAGCTTCAGTTTCCAGGTTAGGAGGCAGCTTAACACAGTGCAGCAGGATGTCTGTGTTCCCACTGCCAGTGTGGACGGGGCCGCAGCCCTGCCCTCCGCCCGGGGCTATTCACAGCAGAGGCGAGCTTGCTTTCAGCGTGGTACCACCGCCCGGGCTCAGACAGTAGCTCAGTCTCTACAGCTGTTAACTGCGAATAATGCAGCTTTCAATCAATCCTCTCCGGCACCAGCCTCAAAGAATAAAGATGTAGGGCTATAGCTATTAACCCCTCTGAAGGACACTGAGGTCAGGAGCATATTTACAAAGAGAAATGAAAAGGAACAAAATTGTCCTGACACACACTAAGCTAAAATATCCAAGAACGGGGCAGGTGTCACCAGCACAGAGCCGGCTTGGGGTTTGCTGGGGACTGTGAGTCAGGCAAGAGCTGCAGGGAGCACCCGCGCCTCCTCGCTGGGCAGTTTCTAGTCATCTCCCAGGCTGGAAACAGCGGCACCCCCGTGAAGTCAAAAAAAGATCCGGCGTTCATCAAGCATTATAAATGCGCAGTCTATTTTTTTCTTTTATTTTCTGAATGCTTTTTGCCTCTGTCTTTAGATTTTCTTGGGAATGACATCAACTATTTATTGTTATTTTTTGAATGGTGATATCTGCCGACTTGTTACAATAAAACATAAAAATATATTAAATCTTTGCACTACTGGGGATTGAACCGGGGGCATTCTACCTCCAAGCTACACCCCCAGCCCTATTTTTTTATTCTTTATTTTGAAACAGGGTCTCACTAAGTTGCGGAGGGTCTCACTAAGTAGCTGAGGCTGGCCACGAACCCGGACCCTCCTGTCTCAGCCTCCCAAGTACTGGGTTACAAGTGTGCGCCACCATGCCCGGCTAAATCTTTTAAAGAGATGTATATCTGTGTACATATATGTGAATGCATATATGGAGAGAGAGGTGAGAGTTTCCAGAAACACTGACACCCACACACCAAGGTTACTGAGTGCTGAAGTCTCATCTCGTCACCTTGGAATCTCTAAGTCAACTGAGCAGGTGCAGGAAGTCAGGCTTGGATGGGGATCCGGCAGGCAGGAGAGCACACAGCATCCCCTCCCTGGTCCCTGAGCTACCTGGATTGAGTTTCAGCCAGCCGGGGTGTGATGTGAACTGTGTGATTTTGTTTGTTTTTGAGGTACTGGGGATCAAACCCCAGTGTGCTCTGCCAATAAACTATACCCCCAATCCTTTTATTTTGAGACAGGTTCTCACTAAGTTGCCCAGGCTGGCCTGAAACTTGTCATGCCCCTGTCTCTGCCCCTCAAGTCTTTGGAATTACAGGCGTGGCCATCACACCCAGCGAGTTGGACAGTCTTGATGCTGGAATGTGAGGGGAGTGACGTGGGAAGGGGAAACTCCGGCTTTCTGTAGATCCCAACATAGCCCCCGCCCCAGCGTCTGCCCAGGGCAGCATGGAGCGCCCAAGGACACAGAGCATTGCGGATGGAGTGGGGCCATCAAGGGCTATGCTGGGGGCAGCTGCCATTGAGGGAAATGTGTGTGTGTGTGTGTGTGTGTGTGTGTGTGTGTATGTGTGTGTGGTACTCGGTGGCACTCCACCTCTGAGTTACACTCCCAGCCCAATTTTTTATTTTTTATTTTTTTGTTTTGGATCTCATTAGGTTGCTGAAAGTCTCGCTACCTGCTGAGGCTGTCCTCAAACCTGCAATCCTCCTATATTGGCTGGAATTACAGACGTGAACACCAACCTAAAAGTAGTTGGGTCCCATCAGTGAATCTGCCGTTTGCTTTCTCAGAGGTTAGCACACAGGTCTCACTTTAGACCAAAGCAATCACCCTGCAGGTGAGAAAAATATGACAGGAAGCTGGCCTGCTGGCCTGCTGGCCCTGCTTTATCAAATGTCCACTAGTGGCCAGATTGTCACATCCAGGACACTGTGTGGCCACTGGTCTCCCTCCGCTCTCCTTGGGCATCTCCCTCACCTGCAGAGCCTCAGCTACTCTGGCTGGGGCAGACCCCCACTCAGCATCGAAGCCCAGAATCCCATGTCCTTCAGTTCATTTGTACAACAAGGACCCGGCGTCCCTACTGGGTGGCCAGAGCTCATGTCCTGCGCGGGCCAGCTCGACCTGACGCAGGGCCTGCCCTCTGACGTCTGGTTCTCTTCCAGGGTCCCATCTCAGGGATGTACTCCCTCCCCACCAGGTTCAGGAGTAAGGGGACATTGCAGTTGCCCACCTTGGAGACTCGCAGAGGCATAAGAAGAAGGCTCAGAGGTCTGGAAGGGGGACATCTCAGAGTGAGAACCTCTGGTTCACCTCACCAACTTGGCAGCCATTGATGACGGCTAACGGTCCCCATAAGCTTGGATGGAAAAAAGCAACCTACATTTAAATATGTGTATATTTAATGTGTACATTATGTGAGTATAATATGTGTGTACTAAATTTAAATATGTGCATATTTAACTATATATTATGTGAGTATGTGTGTATACTAAGTTTAAATATGTGTATATTTAATGTGTATATTATGTGAGTATATGCGTATACTAAATTTAAATATGTGTACATTTAATGTGTATATTCTATGTGTATAATATGTGTGTACTAAATTTAAATACATGTACAATTGGTCTCCAAATATAGAGACAAATTCCAGTGGCATCAATAGGAGAGAAATCTAAATAGTTTTAAGAGAAAAATTGTCCAATGTAGGTAGGGAGTGAGGCTGCAGGGAGAAGAGCTATTCTTACCAAATGACCCTTTTAAACATCAAATGTGAAAATCAGGTTGCAAGGTAATATTCTCTAACGTAATACTCACTCCATGTATTTTTATTGTTTTCATTTATTCTTAAGGCAACACTTACAGTCCCCATCAACATTTAAAAATTATTTACAATATTCTATTCCGTGCCACCTTGATAATGACCGCGTTCCTCGCAGTTAACTTCGGAACTCCCAAGCAGCTTCCGCATTGTTTTTCTGAATGTCTATTGATTTTTTATAATTTTCCATCTTAGCAATGGTTTGCAGGTGTGGAAGCTGCTGCTCATCCTCTGGGAATGGCGGCCTCTGGCTGAGGGCCACATTCTGCTCCTTCACAGTGTGATGGCCGAGAGTCCTTGGTTCCTCTCACAGTCTATTTGGGGGGATTATGCTTTTCAGTGCTATGTTCTAGAGCGTTCCAGCTTCCTTACAGCTCATTCATGCCATACTTTCCATTTTTCAGGTGTTACGCTAACTCCTAACGAGAAACTACTTCAGGGGATAATTTTCCGAAAGCAGTTCCCTTGGCCACTGGCAGTAGGCCGCACCCTTGTCTGGGTGTCGTGGCTGCTCAGCAGGGTGGCTGTGCTCCATGGGCAGAGCAAAGCAAGGCTGTCCAGGCCTCGGGACAGGGCCCGAGCTGGGCTGGCGGGGGCTGGGGTCCACGGGGGCAGGCTCCAGGGCGTCCAGCACCATCTGATGCTGGTTAGGGTGAGGGAGATAGTGAAGAAGCCCATATCTCCTCCTTCCTGTGCTTCTCCCGTGGTGAGAGCCCATCGGGACCACTGCTCAGGGCGGCTGGACCTCAGAATGGGGCATGGGGACTGCAGCCTCCACACGACAGGAGAGCACTCGAGTTTTCCCTCAGATTCACCCCACAGGGCCCAGGCAGTGTTCAGGGCCAAGAGCACTGTGTAGGCAGGCAGGTGGGCCACCTCTCACCCGTCCTGTGATTTAAGGCAGTTTACAGGGCCACCTGTGCCTCAGTTTCTCTCTTAGGAGATGACAGTGACAACAAAATTTCTCTCAGGGTGAGAGAATACTCTCCTTTTTCAGTTGAACAACGTTCTGACATAAACCTTACGAATATTCCAAACAGGGCCCTGTTGCCATCAGACTGACTTCAAATACATAATTCACTGATAATCAGTGTTTCTGCCAAGGTGTACATCAGTACGTTTTTTATCATTTATATGCGACACTGTTACCTGTTCAGGTGTTTCTGTTCTTACTCTCAGCCCCACGCGGCCACTAATCTACTATCTATCCCTATAGATTTGCCATTTCTGCACATTTCATGCCAGCACAGCCATAAGACATGTGGCACATGTGCCCTTCGGTGTCTGGATCCTGTCCCTTGCTTGTCATGTTTTCAAGGTTCTCCCATGTCATCTCAATGTGCCTCTGGCCAAATGGCATTCTGTTGCATAGGTGCCCTCCTTGTTTATCCATTCATCGGTGATGGACACACATCACCTTTCTACACACATGCATACGTCACATTCACTACATGCATACATGTGTGTACACATCATATTTCACGTTTCATGTACACATGCATGCATACCCCTCACGTTCCATACACACATAGACACATGCACACATTCACTACATGCATACACATGCGTGCACACATCATGCTTCATGTTTCATATACACATGCATGCATACATGCATCACATTTCATAAACACATGCACACAGATGTCACGACCCACTGGCCAATGTGAGTCACATGGCCGATCCCTACGTGGGGGGAAGGGGACAGTGTCTGCACAGGCGGGCACTGCAGCAATGTGCAGGAGGCACATGGGCCCCTCGCCAAGAGGGGAGCAGACCCTGTGAGAAACATTAAAACCCAAGGCAGTTTCTACAGGCTGTGTGGCCCGCCCGAGGTGGGACCGCATCCCTGGGAAAGAGTGGCCCTGAATGGCAAGCAGGGAGCTGCCACCAGGACAAGCGGGAGATTGATGGTCGGTGTTCACAGCTGAGTTTATCGAGACACCCTAGAGAATACAGACTCAGTGACCAAGAGTATTCAGAAAAAGCTAAACAGCGTATTCCCCTTTCAGATAGTCTGGTGTTCTTTATATATTATAGACTCGGAATCGTCTCATGGTAAGGAAAGTCGTTAACTTTGACCCAGCATCATGACAGTTGACGTCGCCACCTAGGACTCTCTGTGCCCAGCACACCCGCGTGTCCACGGCATGCCCTCGGCTGGGAACGGGGTGGCCAGGTCTTGGACTGGGCTGAGGAACTGCCCCCAAAAGGCAGAGCGGTGTCCCCTGCCCTGTCTCTGACTTAACTCGCTGCTATGTCCTTGGGTGATTACTCCCCTGGCAGTTTCCGGGTTTCTATTTTATAAGCCTCACTTTAAGGCAAGCAAAATATAATTTCAATGTACTATACACTACTCTAAGGTTCATCTTTCTTGGGTTTGGGAAAAAAAATTTAATGCAAGCGTTCCGATATTTAAGCAGGAAAATCTGTTCTTTACTGTGGATTTCCTTCTGAAACTGTGCTTTTTCAGAAAGAAGCAGACATTCGAGATGGGGATGCGGATGCGGCGAAGCAAGCAGAATAAAGGCAGAGAGTAGGAAAACTTTATTGAATTTAAATAACAACAAAATCTTTCTCAAGGGCACCGACCATCGTCCATCTGGGCTCCCGGGATAGCCGCAGCTATTGACACAGGAGACGACAGAGGATCCATACGGGAAAAACCTGCTCCAATTATTGGCTGCCTTTGTAATTAGAAGCAGAAAGTATCAAACCATTTGCTTGGATTGAGAGACAGGGGCTGTTTAATGCAGGCGGATAAAGGTTGCTGTCATATCTCCCTCAGAGCCGACGGTTCATAAGGCACGTGGGTGCCGGCGTGGAATCGGACGGAGTGCTACGTAAGAATATGCCTCTGTCCTTCCGATTGTAGAATAAGCGACTCACTGCTCAGATCTTTGCGACATGGGAGTGAATCTATTTATTTAATTGATGGGTTCCTACAATGCACGAGACTGTCCCTGGTATCATTACAGGGGCCCACTTGAAGTTATTTGAACAACAACTTGCACTTTCCATAATGCTTATAGGAACCTCCCCAAGAAGATAGACTGCCATTTCCTTCCCCACGATGTTTGCTTGCTGTAAGGGCAAACCAGGACCTGTTTAAGGGATCTCCGGTGCAGTGGTACTCAGGCGACATCGCCCCTGCCACCATGTCCACGCCAAAGAGACCGTTGTCCTCAATCATCTGGATCCTATATTCTGGCAGAACTTTGCGAATTGAGGCAACAAGAGGAAATCAAGAGCCTTGTTCCACTTTGAAAGAAAAAAAAAAGCTCTTCTAAGAGTCCGGTTGGGCAAAAGAGTCGTGAATTTTGATGTGTTATAGGGGCGATATTTATTCAATGATGTAAGCACACTATTTTTTTTTCTAAATAGAAATCTTGGGGTTGGAGTGTGACGCTCACACCTGCCCAGGTGTAAAGTCGCTTCCAGGGTGATGTGCACAGCAAGCCCAGTAGGAAAATTTGCCCCAGACTTGCTGGGAAACTCACTATTAGGTGTTCAGTTCTCCCGGGAAGGACATCTGGCTTGGGACTGGCATGCATGAAGGTCCCTCCTTTTTTTTTTTTTTTTTTTTTGCAGTACCAGGAATTGAACCAGGAGAATTCTACCTCTGGGCTATACCCCCAGCCCTCCTATATTTTATTCTTTATTTTGAAACAGGGTCTCACTAAGTTGCAGAGGCCTCACTAAGTAGCTGAGGCTGGCCGCGAACCCATATCCTCCAGTCTCAGCCTCCCAAGTACTGGGATTACAAGCGTATGCCACCACACCCAACCAGGTCCTTCCTTTAATGAAACACAAAGGACTCAGCCATCCTGCCTGCTCTCACAGGCATATCTCAAGCAAAGCACCCCTTATTTTCTCTGAATATCTCTATGTCACTTGGTTTACTATCCTATCTGCTCACTTGGACGGCCACTGTAGATTCGGCACACCTGAAGAGCACAGGTCCTACCATGCACACAGTCACTTTTCAGGGCACTGGGTTGCAGGGAGTGCTGTAGCTATGGACGGCCTCTCTGAGGTCTCTAGAGTGTCTGTTCCCGTGGTGTATCTGTGCCTGCCCAGCCCAGTGGGACGGTGTCAGGGTGCAGGTCTCCGGAAGGTGGGTAGGATGAGCGGTGAGCATGAGGGGGGAGCCCATGTTGTGATTAGTCCCCTCACAAGAAGAGAAGAGAGCAGAGTTCCCTGTGCACACGCCAAGGAAGGCGTCGTGAGGACATACCGGAAGACAGACCTCAGCCTCGTGCCCCAGCACTGTGAGAAACAGCATCTAAGCCCTTGTCAGGGGATTTGTTGCAGCAGCCTGACTGGCTGAGGCACCCACAGCAGCCCCCAAACCTGTTTCCAGACACATTTCTACCTTCCCCTGCCGCCCCCCAACTGACCCACCCCTGCTTCTCCAGGGTCCTCTTCACCTGGAGATCCTGCACCTCTAGCCACATGAAATCATGGATCTTCCCCAAGAAAAGGAAACACCAAGAAACATCTACACGATAGGGGCGCACCTGGGCTTCAGAACTCCACCTGAAGTTTTCCTTCCATCCGCAGGCTTTTCCTCCCGGCTCCCTAAGCCTGGGCTCCATGTGCACCCACAGCGACTTCTTCCGTTCAAAGCCTGAGAAGTACCGGTTTCTGCAGGGACTCCCTTTTCTGTAAACTCCTGCTGCTTCAGGGAGAACACAGTGTCCTCGCCCTGCTCGCTCTCCTGTGTTGAGGAACAGCGGCTCATGGGAGACCTGATCCAGCCGACTGGATGCAAAGGGAGATGCCAGAACACACTAGAGACGGCTCCCCCAACCTCATGAAATCATTTCCTGGCTCTCAAAACTCGTCCCCCTCTCTGAGAGTATGAATCGGGTTTCTAGTGGAATTTGAAAGGAAAGATTTGGTAAGAAAATCGTGTTTGGGAGGGGCTGCCTCACACTTTCGATTCTGTGTTGGACATCATCACAGAGAGGCGGGTACACTACCGCGGTCCAGGGCCAGAGAGCAGAGTCTCCCTGCCAGCTCTGTGTCCTCCTACCAACCTTCAGAGAGCTGGAGGAAATACTGCAGACCAAGCCTGGGAGGAAATTGTGGGGACCCTCACACATGCGTCCACCCAGAGCAGATGGGCCGCTCACAGCCAACCCTGCCAGAGAAGGGGGAGTTTTAGTCAGCTCCAGGGATCCAGAATACGTCTGCAATGGAAGGAGCGTGTAGAACACTTGATTACCTAACATTTCATCCCAATGCATGGGATCTCTAGGTGTTTCCTTCTAGTAAGAGGGGAAAATTTTCCCTGCCTTCTGCAGATTGAAAGCTTCACCATGGGGCCTCACTGGATTCATTCCATGTCCACAGAGCTCCTTCTCTCTGAACAGCCCAGCTCCACCATGAATCTCGTGCATTTGGCTATGCATGCTCTGTCCAGCTCCGAACCTTGTAAAGAAGCATCTGCTGGTCTTTAATTCTTAGATGAAAGCATTTTCCGCTATTGCGCTTTGGCAATATTTGCAGATTGGGGGTCTGTAAAAAAATAAAGAAATAAGATTCCCTGGTTCCATAAGAGCAGAGTTGAGGCATTATAAGGCAACTCACTTTTTGAAGTGTTTGATTCATGGGTCTGTGTGCAGAAGGCCTACGTACCCGCTGCTCCGTCATAAAATGTGCCGCAGAAGATGATAAACCAACCTGACAGAGTCAGGGAACGTGACTCATGGTCAAGGAGAGGGCAGTGTGAATTTTAGATTCTCAATAGCTCAGTGTCTCCCCATTTTCTACATAGGGATGATAAACAACCCAGCTTTCTACACGCAGAGGGACACAGGGCAGCCAAGGTGAGTGAGTCTATGACTGGTTAAGGGACACTCACACACAGTCAATCTGTTTGTCCGTCCATCCATCCATCCATCCATCCATCCATCCATCCGTCTACCCACCTACACACCTATGAACACTTGAGTGGAATATGAACTTGTGTATAAACACGCATACACAGGCTGCTATTTGTCCATCTATGGAGACCAAGTCGGTCTCCTGGTGGGCTTCTTGTATCTAACAAAACCACTAGTAGCTGCATTTCCACACGCTAGAACCAAGCCCTGTGTCTCCTTCTCCCGCAGGAACCGGAGCAAGAGTGCAGGTCCAGTTGCTGCTGTGCACTGCGGAAGTCATGCTGGTGAGTACAGTATTCTTAAGAATGCCCACGGCACGGCGAGCGCTCCCCACACCCGCTCCCCTGCGGACCCGGAGGGTTCGTGCTCACACAAGTGTACTTTAGACAGCATGACAGAAGTACGCTGCCACTTCAGTTAATGGATTTATCAAATACCTTATTTCATGCTTTCTGCTTTTGATTTATGAATTTTGATCCTGGAGACAAGGACCCTGTGAGTATTGATTGCGGAAAATGTCAGACTAACAGAAGTTAATTTCACTCGTGCATGTGGAAGTCTCTGATTCTCTGACAGCCCTGTCTACCGAGGATCAGCTGCCGGGAGCCCAAGTGACAGGGCGCTGTCACCACGGGCAGCCGTCCCCCCACAGACCCCAGCCGCTCCGTGCTGTGGATTGACACGACTCACAAATATGTATCTGGACGTGGGCAGCATGGTAGTGTGAGGAAGAGGGGGGAGCGGGGCGATGCCTCAGGGGCGGGTAGGGTGCCCTGCCCGCTGGGGCTTCACGCTTTTGATTGTAATATGCCTGACAGGATAATGGAATGCCATTCTGCCCGCTCTTGAGCTGGTTAGGGACAGTTTATTTATTGATTGACTTTCTTTGTAAATTATCAATCTTTTTTATACTGCAGTCAACGAGTCATTACTTATGCAATAATATACTAATGTGGTGCCATGCGGCAGGTGCATCTGTGATCGGTGGCTCCTGTGTCTCTGAGCTGGAAATGAAACGGGTTCTAAGCCGCTGACTTAAGATGGCTCCTAAGAGCGCAGCCACAAGGCCAGGATGTCTTGACGCCATGGCGGTGCATCGTGTTCTTGTTAACACATGGACATCAGCTCAAGGGGCCACGTTGTCCTGTAATGTGCACAGACACAACCTTTTGTTGCCCAAAACAAACAAACAAAAAAAGCAAAGAACAGCAACCAAAGGAACTATGTGTAGCAAAGTGAGAATTGTTTTCTGTTGCAATGATGGTGAAGCTAATTAAATCTTAATTCCACTACGACTTCCTAGTCAATAGCTTTTTCAGTCTTGGCAAAAGTATTTAAGTCCAAAGGTTAAATATTAGAAATTTTGACTAAAGTGTTCCACGACACCAGCCCACAAGATTCTGAGTTCCTTGGAGACAGAGCATAGATGTTTAGTGATTGTGTGGCTCTTTCTAAGAGATGGTCCTGAACTCTGAGCCCAGAAGATATGAGAGACATTTGCCAAAGTATTTGTGTGTGTGTTCAGCAACACTGGGTTAAGTAACTTCAAAACCAAAGGTATGTTCCCACGTAATGAGCATGGTTCCTTAAACCAGCTTGTCAATAATTCTTAAATCCAAAGGCCACAACCCTGCTAAGTGCTTTTCTTGGTGGTTTTAGTTATGTCTGAAAAGGGAAAAAAGTGGTTTCGTGTTTTCTTGGGGTCTTTACCCTCATCCTGGTGTGGTATGACTCTCTAGAGAAGAAGTAGCAGGGAGGAAGCTATGAATTAGCTGCTCCCCGTGGGACTTCTAGCAGATGGGCGATGTCCCACCAATGTTGCGATTCCTCATCAACTCTGACAAGCATTAGGGAACTTCCGGGTGCTTGGACACTGGTTTGAACTTAACACAAGGATAATGTGGTGCAGCCCCGAGAATCCCTGATACTCCCACCACTGCCTGTGGTTCCAGATGTGTCAACGAAGGAACACCCCTTTAGAGGTACTTAGCACACAGCATTTACTCTACCCCAGGCTTGGGTTTCTTAGGGGAGCATCTGGGACTCTTGTCATGAATACAGTTGTTCCAGGGAAAGACTCGAACAGTGTGTAACAAACAATGATCTCACTGTTGTAAAAATGACACTGACAAAACTATGTACCATTTATAAAAATGTAAAAAGTTCTCTCTACAAGAGGGACTTTAGACAGTGGAGGAGAAACCCCAGTGGAGTGAGGGAGCTGGTCTAGGAGAGTGTGTGTGTGTAGGGGGGGGGAGAATTTATAAAGGAAACACTTCCATTGACATTATGTACATATTTGAGAATACCAACGCCAGTCTCAATATCATGTATGGGGAAGTCAGGGAGTGGGGAGGTAGCTGGGGGAAAACTTTCCAATTGCTGATGCATGTTTGTCTTTATTACTATGAACTACATAATGATGTGAGACTATAATGCACCAATAAAAGTAATTTTAAAAGCTCTATATTTTCAAACATCTGCATTGCATATAATGAGTTGCATATATTTAAAGTGGACAATGAGGTGAATCGTACGTAGACCATGCGTATCCCTAGGAGCCACCAGCAAAGCAGGAAGAAGGGGCTCACCTCCTAGGGTCTGTAGTTTGCCTTCCTGAAGGCCCTTCCATACCTCCTGGACCACTCTCTCCCCATCCCCACTAACCGAGAAACTAGATGCTATTCTAGATGTATCTGTGTTTTCTAGACTTCCACATGATTGACATCACATAGTATATACTCCTTTCTTTTTACCTGTCTTCTTTTTCTCAGCATGATTATCTTGAGATCTATCAATGTAGCTACATTACATAGTTAATCCATTTTTATTGCTGAGTAGCATTTAATTTGTGTAACTCATCCACAATCTATTTATCCATTTAGCCACCGACAGCCATTTAGGTTGTCTCCAACTTTTGTAACTATTAGAAATGAAGCCACTGTGAACACTGGAATTTGAGTCACATATGAACAGAAGGTTCCTCTGATCTTGGGGAACCTTGTGGGAGTAGAACACCTAGATCATAGGGTCAGTGTATATCTAACTTTTAAATAAACGACTGAACTGTGCTCCGTATTGGCTTTACCATTTTTGCACTGCCACCAGCAACCTACAAGAGTTCCAGTTGCTCCACATCATCTCCAAAACTTGGTGTAGCTAGACTTGTTAGACTCTAGAAAAACAACTGATTTTTGCATATTGATTTTGAATCTTGTAACTTTGCTAAATTTGTTATTTCTCATAGCTTTATTGTAGACTGCATTGGATTTTCTACATCGAAGACTATGTCAACTGCTGATATCTACTCTGTAGGCCTTTCATATATTTATCTTGCACTACCACACTGGCTGGAGCTCTGGGTACCATGTTGAATACCAATGATGAGCAAGGACATCCTTCTCTTTTTTCTAATCTCATCAGGGAAGCATTGTCCCCAGTAAGCACCACGTAAGCTGGGACTTTTCCGTAGATACCCTTTATCACCTGAGAGCATCCAGAAGGGATGCGGATTGGTCAAATGATTTTTCTGTATCTACAGAGATATCGATATAGCTTTCTCAATTTTGTTTATTAATTGATTGATTGTTGAATGTTAAACTTTGCATTCCAGAATAACCCCCATTTGGTCCTTACATGTTATTCCACATTTTGGGGTTAGATTCTGGTGAACATTTCTTTAGAATGCTTGTACATATATGTTCAAGAGATTGGTTTGTAGCTTTGTGTAATATCACTTTCTAAATTGAGGATCGGAGTCAAGCTTACTTCAAAGAAGGAGTTAGGGTCCATGTTTTCTTCTTCCATTTTCTGGAGGAGTTTGTGTGGAAGTAGGGATAATTTATTTCTTAGATGTTTGTTCAGAACTCACCAACGAAGCTGTCTGAGCCTGGGTTTCTATGTGGGAAAATCTTAGCTATCAATTCGATCACTTCAATAAGCAGATGACTATTCAGGTTTCCGGTTTCTTCTTGAGTGAGTTTTAGGAGTTTGGACCTTACATGAAATTGTCCATCCAGGCGATAGTGTAGGTCGTCAAATTTATTGACATAAAGTTGTTCACAATATTTCCTTTCTTCAATATCTGTAGAATCTTTAGTGATGTCATCTCTCTCATTCCTGATATTGATAAATTGTCTTCTCTTTATTGATCATTCTGTCTAGAGATTTATCAATTTTATTGATCGCCTCAGAAAACGTGTTTTGGGTTTCACTGATTTTTTTCAATTGTATTTCTGTTTTCTATTCCATTGATGCCTGCTCTAATCTTTATTATTTCTCGTCTCCCGTGTCTTTGAATTTATTGTGCTTCTTTCCCTCTTCTTTCTTAAGGCAGAAGCTAAGGACAGCCGGTTTAGGCATTTTCTCCTTTCCAGTCCATACATTTAATGCTGTGCAGGTCAGTCTGACTACTGCTTTAGCACACTGGACCCATTTTGGAGTATCGTGTTTTCTAGTTTTCCTTTGGATTTCTCCATTGACTCATGGGATTTACTTTAGAAATATGTTGCTTAGTTTTCGCATATCGGGGGATTCCCTAGCCTTCTTTCTGTTACTGATTTCTAACTTAATTCCATTCTTGCCAGAGACATATACATATATGGTTTGAGTCCTTTTAAAGATACCCAGGCTATGTCATGGTTCAGTGTTTGGTCTATTTTGATGAATGCCGTGTGTATTTGAAATGATTGTGTACCCTGCTGCAGTTGGATGAGATGTTCTGTTAATAAGGTCAATAGGTCAACAGTGTTGGTCTAGTATGATTTCCTGCCTATTATTTTTTTAGAAACTACTAAGATAAGAATATTGAAATCTCTGGCCATAATTATTGATGGCCTATTTCTTCTTACAGTACTACCAATATTTGCTTCATACATTTCGAAGCTATGTTAGTAGGTGCATAAGTGTTTAGAATTGGTATGTCCTGTTCAATTGAAATGACATATTTATCTCTAAAGTTTACTTTTTATATTGGTATGCCCACATCAACTTTCTGATAAGCATTAGCATGTTGTATCATGTTCTATCCTTTTGATTTTATTCTATTTGTGTCTTTAAAGTGTAGGGTGTTGTGTGTTGTGGACAAAGAATAGTTGAGTCTTGGGTTTGTTGTTGATGATGTTGTTTTGGTACTGGAGATCGAACCCAGGGCCTCACACATGCTATGCGAGTGCTCTACCATTGAGCAACAGTACACTCCCACCCCCTTTCTATTTTTCTATTTTGAGACAGGGTCTCTAAATTCCCCAGGCTGTCCTGGAACTTGTGATCATCCTGCCTCAGCCTGCTGAGTTGCTGGGATTGCAAGCGTCACCTGGCTTAAGGCTTGCTTTTTTTATCCAATCTGACAATATCTGTCTCTTCATTATGTTATTTACACCATCACATTTCCCACGACTATTGATAGCTTTAGACTTGTCTCTCATCTGTCTACTTGTTCTCTGGGTAGCCCATTTGTCTGTGTCCCCATTCACTAAGTTTTCTGGCTTTCTTTGTATTAAAGAAATATACTTTGTGATTTCATTTTATTTTTCTTGACTTACTAGCCGTACCCTCTGCTTTGCTATTTTAGTGATTGCTTTAGGTGTTATAGCATAGATAAGTGATAGGCAGAGTAATGGCCTCCCAAGGATGCCTATCTTAGAATCCCTGAAAGCTGTGGATATATTACACCACATAGTGAAGGAAATTAAGGTTGTAGAGGGGGGCCGGGGATGCAGCTCAGTACTAGAGCACTTGTCTAGCATGCACAGGCACTGGGTTTGATCCCCAGCACTGCAAACAGTAAATATAAAAAGGCTGCAGAGAGGACTAATGTTGCTGGTCAGCTGACCTTACGATAGGAAAATGTAAAACACTGAAGACAGAAACTGAAGCGTGATGAGCTCCTGCAGCTCATTGGTGGGTAATCATGGTATGTCCGATGTCCCACTTAAGTGCCTCAAGCCTCAGTTTCCACACATTGACTGTTTACTCAGGGGTCCTGTAACAAACCACTCAACATTGTAAACCACTTAGGAAATGTAAGGCATAAATTCTAAATAACAGCGTGATCAATCCCATCCTGGGTACAGCCATTAAAGTTGGCCCAATGCAGGTGGGTGTGGGACTTGACTTATTTTAGCTATACGTCAATTTTCAGAGGCCTTTTTTTAGTGCCATTACATTTTATCAATGTGACTCTCAGTCTGCTATTTAATACCTTTCCTTTCTCAGAAATGGTAAAGGTAAAGGAAATTCCAGCAATTCTCAAACAACCTTAGTGCATCTTATCTCTCATGCCACGTGCTCAGTGTTTTATAACTGATGCCCAGCTGCATTAGCAGCCAGGTCCCTCCCTTCCTGGGAAGACCTTCTTGCTCCCCTGGCTGTCACACCTGGCCAGCTTCCAGCCAGCACTCTGGGGCAGTCCATGGCTTCTTCTTCCAGGAAGAGTTTCCTTTCTGGATTGGACACTTCTCTTGTACTTTGGTTATATTCTGACCTGAAAACAGCCCTGAGCCCAGCACTGGTTTTCTTGGTGGTGGGTTTTCCTGCCTCCTCACTAGATTCCACACACTGGGGCTCCTAGGGATTCTCCTGGTTTTGCATCCTCCCAGGTGAGCATCATGTTTGACACCCAAACGGTACTCAGTAATTGATTGTTGAGTGAATAAATAAACAAATGTATGATGAGCATTTCACTGGGGCAGTAAAGAATGTAGAATAAGGACATTAGTCATCTACTGTAGCCAACATCATAATTTTTTTATTTTTAACATGCTTTTATTGGTGCATTGGAGTCTTACATCACAATGAATATCTATTTGATGTTAATATACATGCACACAGCTCTTAGTGCCCCCCCGCCTCCCCCTACCCGTATAAAGTACTGAGAATGATGTTGGTATATTTTCACATGTACATATTGTTTATGATAGTAATTCCACTGATTCACTTCTTTCTTGCCCTCCCCCTTCCCTTGTACCACTTCCCTTGCCCCACTGAGGGTTCTCCATCATCAACTGGAGTCCCTTGTGTGTCTCCACTACTCCCTAGGTTGCACATATTAATGAAAACATATGTCCCTTCTTTTTTTGTGATTGACTGATCTCGCTTAACATAATGTTCTCCAGATCCTTCCATTTTCTTGCAAATGATGTTATTTTGTTCTTCTTTATTGCTGAGTAGAATTCCATTGTGTGTATTTCCCACAATTTTGTAATCCATTCATCTATTGATGGACACCTAGGTTTGGTGGGATTGCAAACTAGTTCAACCACTAGGGAGAACAGTGTGGAGATTCCTCAGAAAACAGGGAATGGATCTACCATATGATCCGGCTATACCACTACTGGGTATCATAACAAAGGGATTGAAACCAGAAAACTACAGTAATATATGCATACCCATGTTCATAGAAGCACAATTTACAGTGGCCAAATTATGGAACCGACATCATAATTTTAAAAAGGCTGGCTAGTCATTCTGTGATTTCACTGTACGGAGCTTTGCACTGAGTTGAAGCTTGCAAATCTTGGGTGTATCACCAAAAGACAACAAGGCTGTTGATACTGTACAAAGGCCTCATCTGGAAAGCAATTTCTAGTTTATGATGTTGACGGTTCTGAGGTCCCAGAAGGACTGAAATGCCAACCTGGCTCTCTCCAGAATCCAGGTGGATTGCCAGCCTGTGTACCAGGGGACAATATTTGTTGCTTCTCTGGTCTTTGGCATCCAGTCCTATTTGTTACGCACCTAGAACACCACCGCCCTGCGTTCTCCTGGGTGGAGGTCTCCCGGCCGTAGCCTGGGCTGTGTTTGCACACTGGCCTCCTCACAGGCCAGGAACAACTTGAGACCTTGTTGCTTTTCGTCTCCCTGACAAACTGGACACCAGATAGGCCCTACCTAAGTGATTGCTGAATCGTGAGTGAGTGTGTGCAAGGGAGAATGAGTCATTTCTTTGCCAGCCCACCTGGGCTGCAGCCGCTGAAGAGCGGGGCGTCTCTGGTTAGACCCGAGAAGCTGAAGCGGTATCAGCTTAGCATTAGGAGGAAAGCAGGCCCAGGCCCACAGTCTCCTGCCTGTGCTAGACATCTCCCAAATCCATGCAGATGCACACGGCTGAATCAGTGCGGAGACAGAACGTGTCTGTGAAATATCTGCAAGTGGAGGTGCTTTAAAGGCTATCGAGGCACCGCCTCCTAATTACCTAGAATTAGGTACCCTGATAGGAAAACAACACATCGGGCTAGTCTCTGTTAAGAAGTCGATTTGTCCAAATAAGACATTTGCCAAGGAACATTTTGGAGAGCATTTGGAGCCTTCCACGCTGATTCGTGTCGCGGGCACGCTCTGCCTCGCAATTCCATGCAGTTCTTTGCTAGCACATCACCCACTTAACCATGCCTTTAACATTCGCTCATTTGATGACAGAAAATAGTAATAACAAACGAGCCAGCCCCACTGTTCGCCACTCTTCCATTCATTGATTTAATGACATTACGTAATCACATGCATTTTCAAGTGCCCTTTATTGTGCTGTATTTTTTTTTTTGTACCTACATGATTGGAGAAAATATCTGACTTCCTGGAAGAGAATAAGGGAGAGGAAATAGAGGGAGCTGTGTGAATTCCTAGGCGCACAATCATAATCAGGTCATGAAAGGTGAGCTTGGTTTATTCTCCCACTGCAGGAAACACCAAAGCACCAACAGGCTGCAGCACAGAGTGCTCTGGCTGTGGTACAAAGTGCTCGTGCCTTTATTTCCTGAATCGATTTTAATATCTCCAATAGTCTTCATGATGACCACACACGTTGCTCAGAGCCCAGAGCACCTCTGTGGTCTCACAGTCAGTCAACAGGCGCACACCTGATCCCAAGGAAAGTTTTATTGGAACACAGCTGCACTCACTCACTCTCTCACTCACAGATCTACTGTGGCTGCCTCTGCAGCCCAGAGACAGGACACAGAACGTGTGGTTTTAAACGCTTTTACATCTACTACCTGGTATGTTACAGCAAACGCTTACTGACCCCTGTATGACAAAGCCTATCGGCAGGACTGCTTCCTCCTAAGAATGGGCAGAGAAAAGAAAGACAGCACTAACCGTCCACTGGTCCAGAGAGCAAGGTGACAGATGGGGAGCACAGCAGCCAGGCGCTCTGCCAGGTGTCCCACAAGGTACACGGCCCATTTCATCGGGAACCTGAAGTGCCTGGGTGCACTTGCCCCAGGTCACCCAGAGAGACAGAGACAGAGCCTAGCAGATCCGAGGGACCCCCGAATCCTGTGTGTCTGTTGAAGGGTAAAGTCTGCAGCAAAGTAACTCAAGCTGTTGGGACACTGGGGCACTGTTAGGGGCCAAGGACTTGTGTGGGGACAGTGAAGGGTTTAGGATTCTCCGAGGCATCTCCTCAGACCCTGTGCCAGCTTTGTGGCTGGGGTCCTCATCTGCTTTGCCAGGTGGGTTTGCCCGCTGAGCAGAAGGGACAGGTCAGGAAGCTGTCAGATGCAAGCTCCCCATGGAGGAACCGGCTCCCTGACATGGAGGGTTTTGAGAGGCTGCTCCCAGCATAGAGGAGACTCCCAGCAGCAGCCCCGCCTCATCCTGAATCAGCTGGGATAAGCAGAGGGGGCTTGGAGCCCCCTCGCTGTCCTGAAGGCTGGCCACAGCGTCAGAGGTGTGCTCAGAGCAGAGCAGGGACCCAGGACTGGGAAGGGACGGGCACACAGAAGAAGCGTCCTGACAGCTCGGTGCTGTAGAAAGTCCTCCTCCGACAGAACGGCTGGACCTGCATCCTGGCCAGGGCCTCCTTGACTACACACTCTGCAACAGCTGGCCACATTGTCTGTGGGTCCACAAAGAGTCAGTCCCTGCATGGACACACGTGCCACCTGCTTGGAGGAAAATGAGGCACCGAAACTGTGCAGAGGCTGAGCCCAGAGTCCAAGCAGCGTCCCCTCCAGAGAGCAGTCAGGGCGAGTGGCCCTGAATTCCCACAAGTGCCTCTCCAAGTGTAGATGTCTTGGGCCAACTCAGATCGGCCAACACAGAGCCCCCGTGGGCCCAGGAGATTCTGTGTGGCCTCCTGGAAAGCCTGCTGCTGGGAGGGGCTGCCTGCGGCATGGGGAGGACCGGCTGCAGACATGGGAACACTTCCTCTCCTCCAGATGTGGCCCATCTTCATCATTCCCATGGGGTTCTTGGTGTGTTTTCCAGGTTTCTTGTGGCTCTATTTGCCCTGCTGTTTCTCTCAAAGCGGGATGATCATCTTAGGGGCTGAAATAAAACACGGCTCCAGGCACGCCACAGTTGAGATGAGTCAGTTCCCCAGGCCAGAATCACTTCCCTCCCTGAATTCCCAGGGTCTGTGCTCAGTGGCCTCTGCCTCTAGATGGTAGCTCCCCCTGCTCACAGAGGAGGCCCCGACCCAGGGGGACAAGGAACACACCCAGCAAGCCAGACAGGTCCTTTTTAAATATCTGAGTGGCCTTTCCACCTGCAGAACAGAGAGCAGGCTCTGCCCTGCGAGGGCGGCTCTGGCCAATCCTGGCCTTTGTAGTAGCTGCCTCTCCATGCTGACTTTTGGTCAAGTCTGCTGACTTATTATCATTAGTTTGATGCTGCAATTGTCCTGTGTGTGTGTGTGTGTGTGTGTGTGTGTGTGTGTGTGTCACACTCTGAACCTCACTATGAGGTAGAATTACAATGCACCAATAAAATAAATAAATAAACAAAACCAAACTTGCGGTCACTCTTTCTTTATGGAGCGTAGGGAAGAGTGCCCATCACAAACTAGCTGCGTTAATGGTCCATATCGTAAGGCTCTCTGAATAATTTTTGAAAACCGAAGGCACACTGCTGTTCTCAAAGAGGTACGTAGTGTCTGGGAGTCACCATGTTTTAAAAACTTTTGAATTGGTGACGTGCATAACAAGGCCCCCAGAAGATGTTTCCAGATACAGAAACTGGAGACCTAAGGATACCATGCCTCACACACTTGATGGACACACAGAGATGAGCAGGCGCAGGAGTCATGGGATAAACAGCCCTGGCCCTCGTGAGCGGATCGAGGGCGAGGGTGAGAGAGGACACCTGTGTGTGTGCACGCGGTAAAGGTCCACACGCACAGCTTGCCTGCGAGTGTGTCTTCACCACCCGGGTTCCTGTGGTCCTGACTGCGGCCGGGCTCCAGTGAAAGGACTTGCTAACCACCCAGGTCTGAGAGGATGGGGAGGGGTGTGCAGCCCCTGTGCCTCCCTCGCAGGCCCGACAGCTTGCGGGGTGGGCACGGTTAACAAGCCCCACAGCTGGTGGATCTGTGCAGATATAATTGCACACGAATGGCGGGGGAGCGGGGGAACCAAGGAAGAAATAAAATAGATAACAAGCAAAGGGAAAAGTAGCATTGTAAACAAGCAGCACATTTTCCCCTCCGCAGAGCGAGCTCCGTGGCTGGAGGCGGTGTCTGTGTGCCGCCTGACTCCTAATCCATATCGCAAACGGCTTCCAGATGCTTCTACCCCCAACCTACTCGGGAATTCCTGCCCTTCACAGATGCCTCTCCACGAGGGGGTCTGTCTATAAGTAAAATGGGGTGGATCTCACTAATCATTCATTTCCAATCTTCCTGACGGGGAGTTTTATTAATACACTCGTTTCATCTGTCTCTTTGATTAGGAAGAGTTTAATCGCTTAGTCATGTGAAGGAGGAGAGGCGAGGGCTGGGGGTGGTTTGCTGCCTGTTGTGTGGGTGTGTTTGTGTTTCGCGCACACTCTCTTTGTTGACATGCTGGGGTGGAAGGAAACACATAAAACATGCAGAAGAGTATGGGGCCTAAGTGGTTCCAGTCGAGGTCGGGCAGGGCAGGAGCCTGAAGCAAGCCCTGGCTCACTGCCACGCAGGCGGGAGGATGCCTGGTCCCCTCTTCCTGGGCCCCGGCACTGGCTGGTGGGTTGAGGCCCAAACCCTCCATCCTCAGCCTGGGCACTGGGGCATCCTCTATCCACCTGAGGGCCGCCAGGTGACGCCTTTGCAACGTTGCCTCTTATTGAGCCTCTCTGTTTAAATGAAAAACACACGTGTCCTGAATTTGCCTGGAGTAGCACCAAACATGGGTGTTTCTTTCTTCTTTCCCAGGCCCCCCCATTTTTGCGGTACTGGGGATTGAACCCAGGGTCATTCTGCCTCTGAGCAACACCCCCAGTCCTATTTTTTATTCTTTATTTTGAAACAGGGTCTCACTAAGTGGCGGAGGGTCCAGGCCCCCCTTTTGTTAATTTTAGGACATTCTTCTTTTTTTTTTTTTTTGCGGTACCGGGGATTGAACGCAGGGGCGTTCTACCTCCGCGCTATACCCCCGGCCCTATTTTTTATACTTTATTTTGAAACCGGGTCTCACGAAGTTGCGGAGGGCCTCACTAAGTAGAGAGAGAGAGAGAGAGAGAGAGAGAGAGAGAGAGCTGAGGCTGGCCGCGAACCCAGATCCTCCGGTCTCTGCCTCCCAAAGTACTGGGATTACAAGCGTGCGCCACCACGCCCGGCAGGACATTCTTCTAATATGCAGTTTGAAATCATAGCTTGAAAATGTGGGAGAAGATAAAGGTGCTGATGAACTGCAGCGTTACAAGTGCTGGGGCCTCCTGCTCACCAGGCAAGATCTCTCGCCTCTCCTCTGGGCAGCTACGTTCTCTTCTACCCTAGTGCCGGGATCCCAGCCTCCGTCTCTGGCTCTCAGTGATTGGCTCGGCTCTCCGATTCCCGATTAGCAGTGAGTTCCTGGAATCCTCCTTGCTCTGAGGCCGGGTCCCTCAACACAGCCATGCCCTTGCGTCTCAGATGAGGCCCTGCAAGCCTTCCTCCTCCTTCATCCCTGTTCACTCCCAGCTCTCCTTCTGCCGGGCTCCAGAGCACCACCTCCCCACCCTCCGGGCGTCTGTCCTGCGTGACCGTCTGGGAGGACCCAGTCTCCCCACCCTGGCCTCCTTCTCTCAACAGCCGGCCAGGAAGATAGGAAGGTGGGTCCTGAGTGGAATTTCCATCCCAAAGGAGGCTTTTTCCAGACATAGACCTCGCGCCTCCACCTCCTATGGTCACTCACACCAGAATAGCGCCCTGCTACAGACCTCGCAGCCCACGGGTCCCCTGCTCCACATACCCATGCTGTCCCTGGCTGTCCCCAGGGTGCCTCTGCCTTACCTCCTGCTCGCTCTGCGGCAGGTTCAAGCTCCTTCGCACAGGTCCTTGGTGGCTCCTCTGAGGACAAAGGAGGGAGGAGAGTTGTCCATTGGACTGTCTGTCTCCTGCCGTGGATTCCTGCACGCTCACAGCCCGTGTGTCCTTTACCGGCAGAGCCTGTGAGCAGAGCACCGCAACTTTGAATACACATTGTTCAGAATTGATCTTGATAACGTTGGGTCTGCAGGAGCTCCACTTACCTAAGACCCACAGACGGAATCACTGAGACCAGGGAACGCCCAGTGCTCCCGGGGTCCCGAGCCCTCCTCCCTCGCCCTGTCCGCCAGCCCCACAGCTCAGGCGGGGCGCCATCACTGCTGGGCCGAAGACCAACGCTGCCTTGTCCCTAGACAAGGACTTTGTCTCTGCTGCGATGGGCCTTTAAGTTAATGGATTCCTATGTCATGTGACTGCATTTCTAGAACCTCATAATGAGACTCCATTTGGAAATATGGTCTTTTCAAATGAAAGCTTGCTAGCAGAAAGTCGCAGCCGACTTGGCAGGGCCCTGGTTCAATGGCTGTCGTCCTGTAAGATGGAAGGTTTGGATAGAGGGACCAGTGCCATGCAAAGGCTGATACATGCAGGAGAGGCCAGGTGCGGATGCACTGGACCCAAGACCCACCGGCCAGGGCTCCTGCAGCCTCCAGACTTGGACGGCCTGAGGAAGCCTCCCCCACTAAAGCCCTGGAGGGGAGCAGGGCCTGTGAGACAAGCCATGCGGTGTGTGACAACTTGCTGCCCTACGGATCCAGCACGATTATATTACACAGGCGGGAGCCCATGTTCCAGCCTATTCTGCACAGCAAGACCTCTGTCCTCACACCGCATGCTCCACCTGAAGCTACGCTCTGAATCCAAACAGGAACTAGAGAAGCCAATGCTGCTCAGAAATCGAAATAAAATATCCTGTCTGGTCCGTGGCTGAGATGCATGGAGAAGGAAACGGAATGCCCAGGCTTCGGCCACCCCTGGAGCAGAGCGGCACGCCTGTGTCCTGCTGTCCAGCAGACCAGCGGCTCCCCAAGCCCCAGGGACAGTGCCCGCAGGCTTCGCTAATCGTTCACGAGATGGGCGCTGATTCGATTGTGTGAGGACATTAGACACAGGCTCTCCGGAAGTACGTGCAACTCCTTCTATCCCGTGGTTGCTCTGGAAACTCGGGTTTGCCTTGAATCACAGGACGTTGGGAGCCGAAGGTGAACGCTCATCATGATGACCACATCGTCTCCCGGGGAGGGGCTCCACTTCCCGTTCCTCCTTGTGGGTCTCACCATCCATCTGTCTTACATGTAACTTTTAATAAGCCCATGAGATCCGTGTAGGGAGGGACCCGGCTTTAAACACAGACCTAGACATTTTCAAGAGCCTGTGAATAACAGAAGTGATTACAAGGTAGCCTGTGTCGACGCTGGATGACTGTCGGGCCCGGGCTCAGGGTCAGAGCAGGTGCGTGCCCCGAGGAGAGTTGACAGAGATGGGCACTGTCATGGGTGGGACACTGGCCCTGGTGCAGTGGGGCCTGTGCAGGACTGTGTGGGGGCTGAGGCTGGAGAGGCAAGCAGCCTCCCTGCAGGCTGAACTTCCCCAATGGAGTCTCCATTTATTGTCTCTGGCGATGTTTCCAGGGCAGGCACTAAGGACGGCAGTACACTCTCTGGGAAATACCTGGACTCCCCTTACTGGGCAGTGATTCCGGGGGGCATCAAGGGCTGCTGTCCTGCAAGTGAAGGGTTTCTGCTGTACTAACAAAAGAGGTGACGTCTGGCCGTCCCTCGGCTGCCCAGGGTCTACCTTCAAATCTCCATCTGTCACTTCTTATTCCGCAGGAAAAAAAGTTACAGATAAAAGAGAAAGAAACAAGCAAGGTAAAACAAGCTTAAAAAAATTACTCAATAAAAAGGCAAAGATAAAGTAGTAAAAATAAGTGGCACAGTGAAAACAAAAAATGCCCAACCAGACAAAGCCATCAGAGAAGGCCAGGCAGGGTCTCCGGTCTAGATTAGAAAGAAATAAAGCAATAAAGCATGTCCCAGGTGTCCAGTCCGAGGTCCACCACGGAGCCGGGCTGAAGGCGGGGTCACAGGTGAAGGTCTGGGGAGGTGGACGTCCCGCGAGGGGGCCTTCCCTTCTGCTGACACTGGACAGCTCTTGCCCCTGACCACAGTTTAATGACTGAGCTCCAGCCGGCAGCTTGCAGATCCTGCAGTGCGCCCACACTCGGAATCCTCCGGAAAGCAGCAGGGCACTTAACTCTGTTCCCTCATTTTGTCAAGCCCAGAACCTTCCACTTCCCTGGGAGAGGCAGAGGACTCTGTGCATACCAGAGACTCCAGAATGTTAGCGAGTGGCTCCTGTCCTCCCCCATGCTCTTACCTGGCCTCTGGTTTGAACTCCAACATGCAAACTTATTTTGCTTCAATTTCTTTATCAGAGTGGGTTGATCTAGATGCCTACATCTGGAGGTTTCTGTGACAATAACACTCATAACAAACTCTTAGCATGATGTCCGAACAGATAGGCCACGCAGACTAAATCATGACTGATATCCGGCATTAACATAGCCACACACACACACAAGCATGTCGGAGTTAACGTGGTGTCTGATCGAATGCAAGAGGGAGAGCTGTTGGTCTGTATTTTTTTTTTTTCACAGGCAAAAGATCATATTGAATCTGCACTGCTGCGGGGTAATCATGAAACTTCTGGGAGCCTTAGTGAAATACTTAGAGAACGTCTTCTAGAGATCTTGCCAGATAAAAAACTCAAGCCTGAGCCTACGTGAAGAATCTCATGTACTACACAAATGTCACCTTCTTCTCTCTCCAAGCAGTGTCACAGAAAAGTGTCAAATGGTTACATAGGGGACAGCTGGCCTCATGGCAGAAGTTGGCATTTAGCATATTTTGATGATTCTTTTTAAAATATCGAGTTCTACATAGGTAGATTGCTTCCTTCCTCTTTTGGATTACAATTTAAATACTCAACGTAATGTATTAAAGACCTGCAAAATTGTATCTATTTGTACTAAGGCACAAGGTACGTGTGTGTGTGTTTAATATAAAAGTGAAAAGAATTTAATCGAACTGAAATAATTATCTTTTTGAGAGAATCCTAAAACACGATTTGAAAATTATTGGTTTCAAAAAAAGAACTTAGAAAATATCCGAGGACACACACACACACACACACACACAAACACACACACACACACACAAACACGTACACAGTCCAGTTTAAGTTCCAAATAGTATCTTTAAGGAAGATTCTTTGAAATTAAGAGTATATTCGGTGGACCCTGAGCTGGCGGCAAGCCTCCTACTCCATTTCAGGGGACCCTCTGAGGTACTGCTCAGGGACCCTCCGGAGTACTGCTCAGGGGCCAGGTCAACTGCTGGACAGGAGACTTATATCCCAGATGACCTTGTCTACTCCTTATCTTTGATGTTCGTTTTGGATTTTAATGAAAAAATACATAACTAACGTTTAACTTATTGGATCATGCTTAGATTTTAAAAAAATATGTAACTAACATTTAACTTATTGGATCGTGCTTAGATTTTAAAGAAACGTCATAAAAGAAGTCAGATTACACTAATGAGCTTCAATGGATTTTTATTTTTAATTTTATTCTTAACAGAGATCAATTTGGAAGATAAGAAAGGAAGTGGGGCTGGCATATAGTTCCGTTTTAGAGCATTTGCAAGGCGCTGGGTTCGATGCCCTTCCCCGCCCCATCCCCCCTAAAAAGGAAGTTGTGAGGGGAAGGGGGAGAGAAGGAAAATGCAAACACATGTTTTTCTTTTTAGGTTTCTTTTTTTAATGTGCACTTTTATTTAACATGCATTTAATAATTCATACCGACCCTGTGTAGCCCATCCCAGTGGTCAAAGCTAAAGCAAATGGCACGGTTGCTTTGCCATCTCTGGCCTTGGCCGACTGCTTTTGAGGACCACTCTGGTCGTAACAAGGGGAGGGGTGCTGATGTGAGTGTGCACTTCTGTGGGCACGGTGCCCCGGAGAACTCACGGACTTTCCTTCAGTTTACCTGTGCAAGGCAGGTTTAACCATCACAGATAAAACCAGAAATAGCACCAGGGTGGGCATCATTGCCAACCTAGTGCCCACGTGTCCCAGAAGATTCTGAATGGAACCAGTGTTTGGCCAGCATAACATGATGTCACAGAAAAGCATTACATGATAGTTCATGACAACAGCACCTGGCGATCCATGACAGAGCATGGCAGGCATGGCACGGCGTGACGAGACACGGCTATGCATGAGAACGTGGGAATGTGTGACATGGTGAGACATGGCTACACGTGGGAACATGAAAAGACACGGCATGATGAGGCATGGCTATGCATGAGAACATGGACATGTGTGACATGGTAAGACATGGCTACGCATGGGAACATGGGAATGCATGACAGCGTGATGAGACATGGCTATGCATGAGAACATGGAAATGTGTGACGTGGTGAGACACAGCTATGCAGGGGAGCATGAGAATGCATGACATCGCATGACGAGACACAGCTATGTACAGGAACATGGGGATGTGTGACATGATGAGGCATGGCTATGCATGAGAACACGGGAAGGTATGACATGGCATGTTGAGACAAGGCAACGCACGGCACAGGCACCAGGATCCTGATGGGACAATGGCACCCAAAGACTGGTTCAGCTGTGGCCACCTTCGTAGTGAGGAGCTATGGAAACTGGGATGTGAGATGAAATGGGTTTTGTGATGCAATTGATTGTCCTCGTCTTCTGTAAAATAAACACAAGTTAAAATACAGCCGATGTTCATTAGCGGCCAAGCGCCGGTCAGCAGACTACTAAAGACAGAATACCATGACCAAGTGTACTCCCTCTGCCGCGGATCCTCTCGCACAGAGACCTGGTTTGCAGGCAGCTGCCCACGGTCACCCCGGTTGAGTACTGAACATGGGAAGCCCTGGGTGCTGCTCACCTCCTTGGTCTCCCTCCTTAACATCTCTTTCTTCTTTTTGACTATCTTCACTTTCACATTGTGATGAGTTCGGGGCCACTGTACAATTGTAAGGCACAGTCCCCCAGTCTACACCGACTTCTTTTTTGTTTTTCCCTGGTGGTACTGGGGATTGAACCCAGGGGCATTCTACCTCTGAGCTACACTCCCAGACCTTTTTATTTCGAAACAGTCTCACTGTTTTTCTGACATCAAGTGTCAGTTCAGAGAGACACAGACTGGCACTGGCCGAGAGAAGAGGAGGCACACGGGACAGGACCTGAGTGCCAAGTGCAGAGCTTTGTGGTTTTCCTGCCGTGGTCAAGACATGTCGCTCTCTCAACATGGAAGTGTGCCCATACGTGTGGAGAACTGCCAAGCAAGGAGGCAGGCCCCAGCATCCTTGTTCAGAGCTACTGGGTCTCCACCGCTAGGCAAGACTAACCTTGTGTGGTATAGCTCTGTCTCCATGGCAACGGATACCCAAGGTCCCCACCCTGAAGCACACATTAGACCACAAAGATTAGCTCCTGAGAGACAAGCTCAGACCTCTTTGGGGGAAGTGGGGTTCTTCATCATAAAATGTCACCAAGCTGTGAACCGAAAGCCCACCTGCTTCTCCAAACTGGAAGCTGGATCCCAGCAAGGCTACAATGTCAAATCAGTCACATCCAAGCCTGCACAACGCTGTCACTTAATACCTGCGGTTTTGGATATGTTACTTCACTTCTCTGAGCCCATTAGCTTTCCCAATTGGCCGGCATGCTTCCTAGAACATTGGAATGCTCACAAAATCCATCACCATTATTATAAAAAAAAAGCACACTATCTCCTCTGTGTGACACCAACCACTTATCTGCCCTGGCCTGGATTTCATCCACTCCTTTCTGCTATCAGCAAATGCCTGCTGAGTTTCTACCATGACCTAGTCTTCAGGGACTGATGTATTAATGAAAAGACGGTCTCCACCCTCAAGTCTGGTGGAGACTGTAAAGAGACACATAAACGCCCTGTCGTAAATGCAACAGCAGATGTTTTTACAAAGGGGCAGTGAGTCTCATTAGTAGAGTCTTGCAAGTTCTTGGAAGGAGGGAAGCCCTTGAGTGAAGAATAAAAAGCAGTTTGCACGCTGGGGAGAGCAGTCTGCCTGTGATTGATTTTATGTGTCAACCTGACCGGGCCAAGGGCTGTGCCGGTAGCTGGTAAAACATTATTCTGGGTGTGTCTCTGAGAGTGTCCCTGGAGGAGGTCAGCATTGGAATCAGTAGACTGAGCGAAGCCGGTCTCCCACCCCATGTGGGTGGGCACCAAGCGATACATCCAGGGTCTGAACAGAAGGCCAAATTCACTCTTGGTTTGGGCTGGACACCCATCCTCTCCTAAACTCGGACATCCTGTCTTCTGGTCCTCAGGCCCCTGGACTTTCTCCACTGGCCCCTTTGTTCTCTGGCCTTTGGGCTTGGACAGAGGCTGAGCCGCCAGCGCTCCTGTCTCCACCTTGCAGATGGCAGATAGCAGGGTTTCTCAGGCTCCATAAGCAGACAAGCTGGTTTCTATGATAAGCCTATTTCTGTGTACCTGTCGTAATCCCACTGGCTCTCTTTCTCTGGAGAGGCCTGACTAGTGCCCTGGACAGAGGGGAAGCAGGCATGGGAAGTGGGAGAAATGCTCACACCACACTAATCTCACAGGTGCCCAGGCCTGGGCGTACGTTCCCCTTATCATGTGTTGAAGCCCAGCACCCAAGTTTGGGTAGCAGGAGGTGAGGCCTCAGGGGGCAGGGAGGGATTAGATGTGGAGTCCATGATAGGATCTGATGGAATTAGTACTCTACTAAGAAGGGAGAGACAGCAGAGTGCTGTCCCCCACACCCACACAGAGGGAAGGCCACAAGGCGGGAAGCATCTCTCTGTGTACTGAGAGATCCTCACTAGAACCTGACCCCTTGGGCACCTCGTCTTCGATGCCTAGCCTCCAGCGCCTTGAGAAATAAAGTTCTGTGTTGATAAGCCGCCCAGGCTATGCAGTCTTGCTAACACAGCCTGCACTGCTAAGCATGGGCAGAGGAAACGGTCTCAATCGTGAGGTGTAGACAGAATACACGGGGAGTGTCCTCCCCAGGCTGGGAGAGGTCTGCAGGGAGGTAGCAGCCCAGCAGCAGCGCGAGTTGATCACAGGGCAGAGGGGTAGTGGGGAGTCCAGGAAGGCCCCGTGAGGGGGGCTGTGGGAGGAACAGGGTGTGGACGCAGTGGTGGACACAAGCGCATGCCCACAGCTCTAGCACATCCTCTGACCTGCTCTAGGTGAGGAGAAGGGTAAGGGTGGATGGGAACCCCAGTGTGGGGCAGGCACGTGGCTCCCGCCCCGCTCCTGTGCTGACCAAAGGGAACCGTCCCTCTCCCTGAATGGCTTTTGAGAGTGAGGGTTAAATTAGTCCCCGTGTGGACATGGCAGAGCCTGGCCTGGCTAGACCTAACCATGAGCGTGTGCTAGTCCACTTTCCTGGCCCTCCTCCACTGCCCTGGGCCACACCACAGGCAGTCCGCCTCTGGGAGTCCCCTTGGTCTGCAGAGCTCCTGGAAAGCCCTCATTCTCAGTGGGGGAGCACAGTGAAGGGCTGAGCCGCACCACGCCTGGATCCCTGCCGAGACAGCAGCCCTCTCAGCCTGGGCTGTTCCCGAGGCTGACCATGCCTTCTGGCTGTCACGCTGAGTGGGAAACGCAGCCCTCCCTTTCTAAGTTCTTTTCCGCAGTGTGCGCCTGCTCCTACCATATTGCTGTGTCTGGTGCACACAGCTGCGATTCTTCTAGAAGGAAGGAAACCCTCTTGAGTCTCCAAACCCAGGGCTCTTGGCTCCCCATGTAGGCTCCCTCCTTCCAAAGACACTAACTTGAAGGGAAATGGGGTCACTATTCCAGGGGACAAAGTCGACAGGAAGTCACACTCAACACATGTACATTTTCCAGTGAGTTTGTAATTTTAAATTACATAATCTTTATTTCCTTTACAAAGAAAGCCTACTACAATGATATATATATTTTGCAGTACTGGGTATTGAACCCAGGGTGCTCTACCTCTGAGCTACACTCCCAGCCCTTTTTACTTACTTTTAAACTTTTACTTACTCTTATCTTTTTTAATTTACTTTTTTGATTTTGAAACAGAATCTCACTAAGTTGCTGAGGCTGGCCTCCAACTTGCCATCCTCCTGTCTCAGCCTCCCAAGTACTGGGATTACAAGCCTACACCACCATGTCTGGCTTACAATTTAAAAATAAAGCCAAGCATGGTGACTCACACCTGTAACCTTAATACCTGGGAGGCTGAGACAGGAGGTAGGCAGGTTCGTTCGAGGACAGCTTCAGCAAGTTAGTGAGACTCTCAGCAACCTAGCAAGACAGTTTCAAAACAAAAAGTAAAAAGGGTACAGGGTGTAGCTCGGAGGTAGAACACCCCTAGATTCAATCCCCAGTACCACACACACACACACACACACACACACACACACAAAATAAAATAAAATAAAATGTAGTATAAAAATCCTCCAGAAATAGGTTACAAACGTCACCATCCCCTATGATTCTGCTGCCTTCAATTTACGGCAAATGCCGACTTCCGAATCTTCACCTGAGCTCCTAACTTGAGTCTCTTCAGCTCCCGTTTCACGGTTACTTTCACATTTGTCACGATCATCCTTTCGCTCGTGGTATTTCCCTTCATTTAAACATCTGGTCCGTGGGGAGACTTGTATTTCCTGCTCTGAAACAGAACCCTCGGCACCAACGCACCTGTGAGTGGGGTGTAGGCCGTGTGCCCTCTCCTCCTCAGCGGTCCACTCGGAACTCTGGCCCTGCGAGCTCAGCGGTTATCAAAGGCCACACGGGGAAACTGGGGACATCTGTAACAGATGGCCCAAGCACACAGAGCCACCATGAAAGGCTATTCAAAACAATTAACTCGGATTCACGCTAAGCAGAAATAAACAATCACCCATTCAAGTGGGAATTAGTTCCACTATCTTTATCCAAGTCATCAAAACAAAGTTGCCCACTTTGGGATGCCTCCTGCAAGTGCCTTAGAGCCCAGCACAGGCGGGCACAGGAGCTGCTTTGTCTCTTTCTATAACCCAGGCCCAGATAACTGGACATTTGCATTACTAATTGCTCTCTTCCAAAACCTGTTGACACTTGGGTTGGTTCTGAATAGACCTCTAAGTGCCTCTCCAGCCTTGAGCAGGCGCATCTCACCAACCACAGAGAAGGGGCCTGGCTATAACCATAAACCGGCTCCTCTTTGCACACCAAAGAGATGCAGAAAGGCCCCTAAAAACGTGAGGGATGAAAGGTCTGTACAAAGGAATAGCCACTGCTGCCTGACCCCCCCACACACACACACACCCTACTCCTCTGGAATTTCTTCCCCTGGGCCTCTGTGGACGAAGAACAGCACATGCACACAGGGTCCTGCATCTCCTGGCTGTAAGCCTGGAAGCCAGGAGCCAGGTCTTGCCCATTCCATCTCCTGTGACTCCTCCCCACCCCTCAGGGCCACTGGGAATGCTGCAGCAGCGCCCTCCTCCCCAGTCTCCTTGCTAATGGGGTGCGGTGGCCATGTGACCACTCTGCTTTGTCCCCGTCATCCCTGAAAGGCTCAGGTTTGAACTGTCTGAACATTTAGATGAGATTGGTCAACGCGAGTCTGTGGTGTAATTAATTAAATGGTTGGATTTATATAGCTCCTTTCTTCTTTAGAGTTCAATGTTCGGGAAAAAAGGAGCTTAGATGTGTACCATACAGCATCACAAATGTGGACACATGGCGCACCAGGCGAAGGGGCAGGGGAGGAAGGATTACCACAAGCCGGCACTGCCAGGGGTGAGGGCTGCTCTCCCTGCCTGGGGCTGAGAGACAGCTGGCTGCGGCAGCAACTGGCTTTCCGCCTTCCGGAGACTCGACTGGCCTCGCTGCTCTGGTTATACGGTTGGGGTGAGAAGAGTCCCCCCATCTAGACCAAACTGCCTTTGGCTGCAGAAACCAGCCTCCAGGCGCGTGTCCCCAACCTCATTTGTTTTCTAGGCCTGCCTGTTTTGTGATCTGTATGTTTGCCCTGCTTAATGCATTCTTCCCCGTAGTTGCCAGATATCCAGTGGTGACACAGTGAATAACAGGAGGCAAACCCAGGACAAAAACCAGCACTCAGTGGCAATTACCAGCAAATCACACTTTCCCAGCGGGGCCTTGCAGGCAGGGCCCTCCCTTCACCCTCCCCAGAGGGCTCCCGTCTCCATCCACCGCCCAAGCGCCTTCTCCATCCAACTCCTGTCTGTCCCACAAACCAAGCAGTACACTCCTGAGACTCATCCCGAAGCCTTCGCGTGCCCACCCCTCACTCACCAGGCTAAGGGCCTCTCTTTGTGTCCGGGCGGCATGAGGCTACAGTGGGCCCGGCGAGAGGGGGCTGGCATGGATTTGCCGTCCTCTCACTGCCAAACAGACGCCCCTCCTCGCCAGAATTACCACTGGATTTTCACCCCAGGACCTGTATTTATTAGGTGCACACTGAACGCTTAAGGAATGAGTCCCAGCAGCCCTTCTGCTTCCTATTTGGCACCAGGAAATCTACTTTAATTCTCTCTGCATTTTCTGTATCTTGAAGACATGGTGGTAATCACCCACCTCCTGAGACTGAAATAAACAAGACCTGTATCTCTCCAAAACTCCCCCCCCCAATGGTTAGGCTATGAAAGATCCACTATGTCAAATGACTAGGCAAGTAAATATATACTAAATATGCGTGCAAATTATTTAAAAACCTTCTTGATGACTTGATGGTGTTAGAAAGTGCCAGGTCATGGGGACGTCCCTGTATTTGTGTATTCATTATATGTTCCATTGAGTGGAAAAACTTGTTTTAATTCTGGTAGAAGGAGACTCACGTTCCCAATCCGAGTAATTTTAATGAAATCAGCCTGGATGTAATAGTTTCCACTAGAGTCATCATCATTACCTCTTGTAGAGGAATGCTTCATAGTTCAGAAGAATTTCTTCAAGAAAAAGAAATCACAAAAGAGATGCAGTCATTTTAGATATGAAATCGAGGTGGGCTAAGAAAGCAACCAGCCTAGACAGGACATTGTAATCATTAAACAGCGACTCTTGGCGTCGGCTCTGGGAAGAGTTCACAGTCTAAAGAAGTTGATTTCTAATTAGACGTGAGTTATACTGTTTTCTATATTATGTTTAATTAAAGAGGGAGCCAGTAGTTGTCACAACTGGCAGGACGGTTATTCTGTGCCGTCTCCGGCTCCACTGCAGCGACGGAGGGCAACAATCGCCTTTAAAGAAGCACTTAGTACAAAACCATTCATTTCATCAATTTAGACCTGTTTTATTAAACAAATAGAACTCCTAGAATGGCTTCGACTGTTCAGGTTGGAAGACCTTTCTATAACTGGAAAGGAGGAGTATGTATACCATCCATTCTTCTTAAGGGGGCAAATCTCTTCATTTCACATGGTTAATATTTATCAAATTTTCAGTCAACTGAAATGTGATTCTCTCTGGCCAGATACTAATTTGCCTAATATGAGTGCCCCACTATGTAAACACCTTAAACATCATATATTTTAATAAAAAGATTATTTTTAGTATCATAGATTATTATCTAAAGAAAAGTGTATTTGTAAACTCATAACTAATGAGCAACTGGAAAAATATGTGCATTCATATAAGTAAAATAAATTTAATTTACATAGCAAAGCTATCTCTACTAGACAAAGCAATTATGTTCATATAGATACACAGAAACCCCTTTCTGCACACAAATATTTTGCATGCTTGGGTATATATAAATGAGTATTTCTTCTTTAAGCCAACATCTAAACCATAAGGATAAGTACATAATTTGAAAATCATACCGTGATATCCGAATTGCACAATGTCATAGAGATATACACCATATATGAAAAGTTATAATCATATATAAGCATGTGTGTTTCACATTTAGAAGCCAGGAAACAGCTAAGGGTAACTGAGATAAATTACTCTCGATAATATTGTGAGAAATAAATGCTATAGATAGAAGGAGATAATATTTTGCACTTAAGAATTGAGTAATATACAAAAAAATCACTCCCTTAATTTAAAATAAAATTAAATGTTGTCATAAGTGATTCAAAAAAGTCCGGACCAACCTAACAAAGACAAGATCAAGAAACAGGCATGCAAAACACGATGGACTTCATACCACACTATTCAGTCTATTTAAGGCCAGACAGGACTCCCGAGTCATGCAAGTATGTCTAATTCCTATGGTCCTATGGTGGGTTTATTTCAAAGGTTGTCTAAGGAACACCAAGACTTTAGAATGATTCCTAGAATTTAAAGTCAAAGGCTTTTCCAAATACAGCAGCAGATATGAAGTCATTCTTTCTACTTAACTATCATTAACCTAATAATTATATTTTCTTAGGTTAGGTTTGACACTATATTTTATTTTATCACAATATTAATGTAATTAAAAATGAGTATGGATAATCTAATTTATCGGCTTGTTACACTAGCAAGATACTCATTTTAAGTAATCTGAAATTCATGGAGGCTAATACATTATACTCTTTTAATCAACAGAGCCTGAATTCTTATCAGTGCATTTTGCATTATGATAGAAGACATTGATTAAGTTGTGCTTAATGGATTATCAGATATTATCTCTTGTGCAATTTGTAAAGAATTAACTTAATAATTTTCCAATCTTAAGGTCCAGAAAATTTGGTTTCTTTTAATAGGGCATGATTTATTACTGGTAAAATGATTAGTTTGATGCAGTGCATGGCAATTGAATTTAGAAAGGGTGCTTGGTCACCTAAGACAACAAACACACAAGCATGGATAGAATCCAAGAAAAATGTTTCCCAGTCAGTATTTTTATGGCTATAAAATAAATATACTTCAAGTGAGACAATGGTCAGCTGACTTTTCAGGAAAACAGCATCGCTAACAGCCATCAAGTAATGTATGTACAAAATCTATAAGGATTTCAAAACAACTTATTGAAAACATCTAGTGAGATGACAAATAATATAAAAAAGACACAGGCCTCTTCCTGGATAGTTTAATAGAATCAACCAAACTGACTTCCTTAAAAGGAATGAAAAGAAAATCTAAAGCCCCAAGCCCCATTACCAAAAAAAAAAAATCACCAAACTATGCCAAGTGGAGTTTCATTTCAAAAGCATATATATTAAGATGCTTTTTAATTATGTGTAGAGAAATTTGGAATTTTAAAAATAGGAACTATAATGAATCTCTCAGGTCTGCAAAGATTTCAATCTACTTTTAATGTCAATTATTGCTTTTTTCCCAATTATTTTCTTTTCCCCTGAATCCTGCCTCATTTCTTCTAAAATTACCTCTGCATTATTGCTTCCTAAAAAAAATATAAGAACTATCTTGACATATGCACAGTGTTTTTATTCTGCAGTTCTTTTTGACCCACTAGTTCATTATGTCTACTTTCAGTCTATTCTTTCAAATTGTAAGTGTGGTCATTCACATTGGAATATCTATGAAAGCAACAACATAGAATAGTGGCCATATTAAATACAACTGACCTCCTAAAGATGCGCTGTACACATCTGGGTAAAAGTAAGAAATTCACTCCTCTGTCCCTGGGCCTCCTGGCAGGAGGGGGAGGCAGGGAAAAATTGTATAGCTCTAACCCCTGGAGAGTGGAGCACTGTCCCATCTGTCCACCAACACCAAAATAAAACTGGGTCACTTTAAAAAAAATAAGTGAGAAATTCAGACATTCTTATGACAAGATCAGTCTCTCAAGTGTCTAAAGGGCTAGTATTGTACGGATCAATCATTTGGATAATTCAATGATTTGACTCCCATCTGCATGCTAATGACTTGTTTTGATATTTATATTTTCTATGAAATAAAAACTGGTTTTGTTGAAGCCCACATATAAATTCCCTATGTGTTTTGGGGGTGATTGTATTAGAGCATGGATTCAAAAAAGAAACGGAAAAGAGAAAGCTTCCTTTTGGAAAGTGTGATTACTCCAAACAATTGATTCCCTTCTAAACATCTGAAACAGTATAAGGGACGCAGCTGCATTTGGGTAAATACATCAAATATACAGAAATATATAAAACTTAATCATGTCATTTATAGTGTGGCTGTTAAGCTGCGAATTACATCGGAAAACGTTAACAAAACCAGGGAGTCGCCTCCACAATCTGCCCACACAGCTCTTTTACATTAAACTGGAAACTAATTCTGCATCAGCGTGAAATGCATCGGATCTGGTTCATGACCAGCACTTGAATGTCACTCAGCCCTTACCCATGGCTCCCAGAGCTCTGGGGAGCAGCAGCCTGAGATCGGGGGCTGCATCTGCAGGAGAACTGACTTCCTCGCCGTGCCAGGCGGGCGGGGGCGTTCTGCCTCATGGTCAGGGACCTGGAGGAGGGCCCAGAGGGAGTGGTCTCTTGGTTTACAGGGTTAAGTCATGCCAACGAGGTTTCCTTTCCCAATGTAGAACCTATGTCCCTGGGATCACGTGACCTGGCCCAGATTCCCAGGCTTACCTGTAGAGTGACAGACAAGCTCCCAGGCTCCAGGGCTCCCTCATTCAAATGTCTGGATTAGTTGCCTGGGGTCTTCCTCCCATGGGCGGGTGCACAGGCCACTTTGATAGCTGTAAATTCTTCCATTTATTTATTTAAGTCCTCTCCTCACACCACTGGTGTCCCCAGTCTACTGTCTCCTCTTCCTACAGCCCCGCCTGGAGCAAGCCCTGGTGTCCAGAGGAAGAGGGGAAGGCCACTCTAATCTTTCCTTACATTGTTTGACAAGTCCAATTGAGACATCAGGAAAACCACGTCTTGATGGGGGGCACTGCATTTTGGCCAAGTTTGTGATTTCTAGACAATTGGGGAAGAGTTGGCTCTCTTTAGCTGGCAATAAATTCATGGCACATACTGGTAAGCCCACACGCGAAGACCATTAACA
Organism: Glis glis; assembly: GCA_004027185.1. Lineage (NCBI taxonomy): Eukaryota > Metazoa > Chordata > Mammalia > Rodentia > Gliridae > Glis > Glis glis. The sequence goes on along the minus strand of PVJS01000126.1, from coordinate 16,120 downwards.
CTAGTAGTGAAGCATTTTAGATGGGCTTGTGCTCCACACCTAGCCCATCATTTGGGGTCCTGGAGATTGAATCGAAGATGGTTTATTTCAGTGAAATTTAAATTTGATAATTATTGATTTCCTAATGCAAGGAGATAATAAGTACCCCTCCAATTTTTTTTGTTTGTTTTTGTTTTGCTATAGTAACGGCTAACATTTTCATGGTCCTAGGACATGCCGGGTGCTGTCTAGATGTTTTGCATGTGGGAGATGCTCTAACTCCTAGGGCGGTACAAGGGGATGGATGCTACTCCTTTTTACACATTAACTGATGAGGAAATAAGCAACAGTGAAGCCGGGGACTTGCCTGGTTTCCCACAGAGTCAGGGGTGGAGACAGAGGGTGTCCATGCAGCCTCTCCTGGTGGACCACATCTACTCCACACGCTTCTTAACACCACTGCCAAATGTCACTGTGCGGCTTCCCAAAGTCTTGCACATGGAGCCAGGAGGCATATTCTGGAAAACAAGGACAATCCAGTTACTCGAGGTGAAATCTTAATACTGTGGATGAATCTTTGGGACCAAACTCAATTCGTGTGTGTCAGTTCTAGGAGGATCAATAGGTTTTACCATGAGAACTACTGAAGGTTTCTGCTTCCCCAAACGCACCAGTACAGTTGGCGCTCTGTGAAGCCAGAACTCATGGTGACTGCTGGGAGAGGGATAGGTGAAGGGGTTCTTGCTTTGTGCTTCACAATCCACTCTGAGGCTCTCTGCGGCTCTTCTCCTTCGCACCAACCGCTAGGACTTTACCACTTCCATCTGCTGCTGCTGAACAGAGAAACATCCCCAAAGTGTTGGGGCAGACGGTGGGGAACGGCAACAAGAGCCCCCCGACAAGAGCTACAAACACAAACAGTGCCCATCATGCAGAAATTGCCGTGGCGTGCAGGTCATTGGTGATTTCATTTGTAAGTAATGTTTTGATTGTCACAGATTATATGTTCTTCGCCTCCCCTGACATTTGTTGTACAGCAGGATTGATTTTTGTGCTCCAGTATGAAAAGGTCACTTTGATCAATGCAGTGTAATTGGCACTAAATTAGGATCATATCAGGTTATTTTGCTATTTAATGATGAAATATTAAAGAAAAGCATGGGTAGATGGCAGGCACTAACGTGCACTTTAAACCTGCTGTAATGACGCTTTATTTTGTAAGAAAAATGGGGAGAAAAACAACTAAAGTGCCGAAAATGACTGTGATGTATTGGAAGAGTGGCCTAGAATTATATATTTTCGTTTGAGATAGACTGAAAGCCCCAGACACAAAACACCGAGCCCAGCAGTCAGTCCTGCTCGACTGCACAGAGAGAAGCCTTATAAGGGAGCCTATTGATGGCCGTGCTCATTACGTGCTAGTTAGAAGTGTTAAGCCTTTTCATTCTGCATATAGTAATTACGTTTAAAAACATTTGTGTGCTCTGCATCCACTTATTAGACAAACCTCAGCTTTTGAAAATCTGCAACTTGGTTATGGCCCCCTGTTCAAACGCTCCCCCGCTTCCAGAGGGTGTTTCGGGCCCTGCCTGGCATTCCAGGTTTGCACCTAAAGTAATTATAAGCATCGTAAGGAGTGTTAAATACCGAGTGTTATTTTCTCCATTGTAAATAGACGCGTTGCCCCATTATTCTGAAATGTTGTTGAGCAAGAAAAAGCTGCATAAGATTATACTTTTAAATGCAGCTAATGTTGCAGGAAATGTGCGCGGCGCTTTGCTGCCGTTAAGTATATTATCTGCTGCCGCATGAACTTAAACGGCACTAAAAGATGTTAACCTTTTTAACAGCTAGAAATATGGAACCGCAAATATTGATGAAATAATCCAGGGTAGGGCTTAACAGAGGTGGAGGAAAAGGTGGCCGTGTGTGCAGTAACAATGGCAGGTGGAAGTGGTGTTCGGGACCCCGGGTGGCCCTGGGCAGAGCTTGCGCCAGACGGCAGCCTTGGCACAGAAGGCCCAGCCGGTTCCTGAAAAGTCTTCCAAACAGTGGCTTTGAATGTCCATGTTTGGGCTTCAGGGACAAAGAAGAATGAGGTCATTGTAAAAGAGAGGGTTCGGTATGACCACGGACACCTGCACCCTGCAAATGAAATGACGGCCACCACTTGGAGGCAGAACATGGTTTTTTAGTATTCCTGTTCACTATGGGTTGAATGGGGTCCCCTCCGTATGTTGAAATCCTGTCCCCTGAGACCTGCGAGGGTGACCTCACTTGGAAATAAAGCTTTACAGCTGCAATCAAGTTCAGACGGGGCTCTGCATATGCGTTCCCGCGCAGACAAATGGCAAGGGGTTCGAGAGGAGACGCACGAGAAGGCCATGTGAGCAGAAAGACAGAGACCTGAAGGGCACGTCTACCACAGCAGCCACCTTCCAAGGAAGGACCCTCCCCTCACCCATCTGAGGGGACATGGCCCTGTCCACAAACTAATTTGGGACTTCTGCTCTTCAGAAGTGTGAGAGAATAAATGTGCATTGTTTCAAGATGCCCAGTCCATGCAATGACGCAATAGCCGCAGAGGACCAGGGCTAGCCCATTGCTCCCCGCGCCACTAATCTGAAAGCCGCCCTCTTTGTTCTACGGGTGCTGTCTTTGGTTGCTATTTGCAATGGGGATTTAATGGGAAGCATCCATGCACCACCCTAGTCCCTGGACACTGGAACCCAGAGTGGTGATTTTTACACACCTCTCTTTATTCAGCACATCTTTATGGGAATCTCCTACGTGCCCGGCACTATATTTGCCGGGACTAGACAGTCCTTTTCAAATGGGTACAGAAGCAACCATGATGAATGTAGCACATCGCAAGGCTTGCTTGGGGGCTACTGCATGGTAAAGAACAGAGGCCGGCTGCCAGCAGGACGCGGAGCTCTGAGAATGATCCAGACTGGTCAGGAGAAGCCTCTGTGCGCAGGAGCGCCACACGTGCGTCACATAAGGAAATGTGTGCGTACAGGGCAGGAACCAGCAAGATGACAGCCAGCTGGCCAGTCCACTGGCCAAAGGACCAAAGAGGACCTTTCCTTTGTTCCTTGGTGTAAGCGTCTTCACTTCCCACCAGAATGTAGAATCCCACAGAACCTGAGGTCGTGATGAGGCCCCTGGGAGAGAGGGGGTGCAGGCCATTTCCACTTCCACCATGTTCACACACCTGTGCCTCCCACCACTGGACACACTGTCCTACTCCTCCCTCAGTCTACATGCCTCACGGCATGGGGAACAGCTGCCCAGCAGCAGCCCAGCATTGTTCTGAGTCGGTCACTCCTCTGAGTGCGTGCCTGCCTGTCAGTACCACCTGAAAGACGGACCACTGCTGAGAGATGCTGCTTCTAGGCAGGCAGGAGTCTCCGCACTTGCCGCCACAGCCCCATCACATAACACAGGCCCCTTGGCCTGAGGTACCCTGTGCAGGTGCCCCATGAGCGATCAGGCTCTGCATCCCTGGATGGCACAGCTGCCTGATGCTGCAGACAGGGCAGGCAAACACCCCTGCCCACTCCACCGAGGATGAACCAGCATTCTCCCTGGAGTGGGACGGGTGCCATGTCTTCAACTTGCAACCCAGTGACTGTCTGGTCTCGGTAGAACAGGGACACAGCAAGGAGCAGGCCCCAGCCCCTGTTGTCACACCGCTAGAGACACCTTGATATTGGCAGATGGACCAACTCTGTACGAGGAACCCATGCTAGGACTGCCATGGCTTCCATCTGAGAGACATGTGTAAGCTCAGAGCAGGAGTCACTGAGATCAGGGACCCCGACATACTGTCCCCTGAAGAGGGGAGGCTTTCAATGTGCACCTGGGCTGGCCAGAGTCCAGAATTTCTTCCTCTTCTGAAACCATGACCCACAGGGAACATGAGGGTCTGTAGCCAGGGCACCTCCCCAGGACTCCTGGTTTCTTATTCCTCTGTTCAGTCCAGTCCAAACATGCCATCCCCAATGGCTTTGGGGTCACAGGGATGGCTTTGGAGGTGGTGGGTCTGATGGCACCCAACTTGTGAGGACAGCTCAAACCTTGGTAGGCTCTCCATCCTGATGAGCCCATCAGGAGCTTCTTTTAAGAGAAAACTGTCTCAATGAGAGGACCTTAGGGTCTATGCTGTAGCTTTCCAATCGGGGCTTCCAGAGGGTCCACACAACCCTGCATCCATCCTACCTGACGTGGTGATGCTGCATGCGCATCTGCGGGCGGAGGGCAAGGTGGCCATGCAGGACCCACATCTACCACTGCCCTCTCCCTGGCCTTATCCTCATGTTCTATCCACATGACCCCCATGAACCCCCTGACTGATGTGTACAGTGTGAACCGTTCTAAATAAGCCTGAATCCCATAGAACTACAGACCCCCAGACCATGCCTACATGGCCCCTTTCCACAGAGCACGCTATGGTGAATTGGACTAGGTCCCCAGCCCCAGTTATGCTACGACCAAGGTACTGTCTGGGTCTATGAGGCTTGAGAGGAAACTGAAGAAGAGTCAAGGGGGAAAGAGGAAGCCCCTTGCAGGAACCCAAAATGCTGAGTGAGCGAGGAGAAGCCGCTGAGCAGGACAATCATCTGGCACTGAGTGTACTCTGCCTGACTCCATTCCACCCTCCCTGGATGTCTCCTACCCTGCTGACTCCATCACCCTGCTGACTCCATCACCCTGCCTGACTCCACGACCCTATATAACTCCACCACCCTGCTGACTCTACCACCCTGCCTGACTCCATCACCCTGCCTGACTCCATCACCCTATATGACTCCATCACCCTGCTGGCTCCATCACCCTATATGACTCCATCACCCTGCCCGACTCCACCACCCTGCCTGACTCCATCACCCTGCCTGACTCCATCACCCTGCCTGACTCCATCACCCGCCCAGACTCCATCACCCTATATGACTCCACCACCCTGCTGACTCCACCACTGTATTGGACAGGGTTCTCTAAATTAACAGAATACACAGAATGAGTATATTTGAGAAAAGGGATTTATCAGATGGGCTTACAGTTTGAAGCAATGTAGTCCCAGGTTCTGACTGCACTTGGAGAGTCAGAGGAACCAGTAGCTGGTCGAACGGTCTAAGAGCTGGAGTCTTAGGATCGGAGCAACCACTAATTCAGTCCCAGTCCAAGACGTGAAGATCAGGAAGCTCTTCGGAGAAATGATGGTGAAGTTTCAGTTCCAAGAGCTGGAGGCCAAGAAGATCAAGAAGCTCTTCAGAGAAAGGCGAAGCCGGCGGCCGACGATCTCAGGCGAGAGCAGATGTGTTTTCCTCGGAAAGAGTCGCACACACTCTACGCGGCTTCTCCCTCTTTTATCTAAGTCCGCACCTATCAGAATCCTGCTGCCTACATTCAGGGCAGGGCTTTCTGTTTAATCTGCTGTTACACACCCAAAATCACATAATCTTGGGTGTGTCATGATCAGGTCAAGTTGACAACCTAGACTGACTATCACAACCACCCACCCTGACTCCATCACCCTGCCTGACTCCACCACCCTGCCTGACTCCATCACCCTATATGACTCCATCACCCTATATGACTCCATCACCCTATATGACTCCACCACCCTGCCTGACTCCACCACCCGCCCTGACTCCATCACCCTATATGACTCTATCACTCTATATGACTCTACCACCCTGCCTAACTCCATCACCCGCCCTGACTCCATCATGTTGTCTGACTCTTTCCTACCATATCTGACTCCTTCCCACCCTTCCTGACCCCTTCCTACCCTACCTGATCCCTTCCTACTCTACCTGGCTCCATCACCCTACCTGACTCCATAACCCTACCTGACCCCTTCCCACCCTATCTGGCTCCTTCCCACCCTACCTGACCCCTTCCCACCCTACCAGGCTCCATCACCCTACCTGACTCCATCACCCTACCTGACTCTATCACCCTACCTGACTCCTTCCCACTTACCTGACTCCATCACCTTCCCTGAGTCCGTCCCACCTACCTGACTCCATCGCCCTACTTGACTCCTTCCCACCCTACTTGGTTCCTTCCAACCCTACGTGACTCCATCACCCTACTGACTCCATCTCACTCTGCCTGGCTCCATTCAGGTCTGCTCCCACACAACCCCTCCCTCAACACGCCTTCCTCCTCCTGCACTGCACCCTTGCATTTTTCCTTGGACTAGGGCAGTCTTAATCCACTCAGCCCACCTTCAGATGCCTGGGACTCTCAGGCCAAAGCAGCATCTCCACAGCAAGCCTGAATTTCTGCTCTGGACATGGGCGCCTGCCACCTGAGTGGTGTTGTCCCCACCATTTGGTGGATGAGCTCCCTGTAGGGTAGGTCTTAGGAGATTCTTGGAAGCAACAGATGTGGATATTAATCCAGTTGCCTTGAATTACCATCTGTGTGATTGTAGCTCCACTTCTTAACCACTGCCAAGCCTTGTTTATTTGCAAACATAGATGTAACAAGTACAAGCTCCGAGGACCGCAGGCATCGTGTCCACGCATAGTGGCATCATCAGGAATGTTAGTCTCCTCTCCCTACACAAGTTTGCATTTGCATCAACTCTTCTTTCTTCTCCAAGCCCAAAGTCTGCTAGGGATGAACCCATAAAATAATCCTTACAGCTGGGTGTGGTAGCACACACCTGTAATACTAGTACTTGGGAGGCTGAGACAGGAGGATTGCAGGTTCAAAGCCAGCCTCAGCAACTTAGTGGGGCTCTCAGCAACTTACCGAGACCCTGTTTCCAAATAAAGAAAATAAAAATGGGACTGGAAGTTTAGCTTGGAGGTAGAATGCCCCTGGGTTCAATCCCCAGCACCACATACACACACAAATAATAATAATCCTTACAGGGTCTGTAGTACCTTGACCTGCCGCTAGGCATTCATAAACTTTCCATGGGAAATCTTGTATTTTACAATCTCTTCCCCAGTCTGCTGGGAATATGTAGAATAATCTTGCCACAGCTGGGAGTAGCTAAATCAATAACATGTGTGTACATACACACGGCGGCTCCAATTTTCCAGCACTGGATGGAGGACATGGGTCCTTCCATCCCATTCATCCAATGCCGTATCCCTGTCTCTCTCTACCTATGAGCCATGCTCCCATCTTCCAAATCAGCCTGCTCTCTTTGTGACAAGGGAAGACAAGGTCTCATCTGGTCCCTGAACTCCCCAGACCATCATAGGTGGGGAGAACCTCACTCCCTCTCCCCAGAACACACTGCACTTTCTTTCACACAGCGGGGAGCCCTTTTCATAAACACTTTTTAAAATAAAGCATCCAGCCTTTAGAAACTTTCCATAACTTGCAAGTTGGTAACTTGAGTTGGAAAATGCTGATAACCTTTGAGATAGGCTTAAGAAACTTAGATCCTTTTTCATTCTTTATCTTCCAAAGAGGTAAATTTAATAAATACAAAAGATAATAAAAGTAAACAAAGCAATGAATTTTTTTTTTTTGGATTATGGTATCCATTTTCCAACCCATCACCAGCTACCTGCTTTGGGGATTTGTGGCAGCATGACAGGGTAATCCAGGGTCCTGGGCCTGTGTGGTTGATTTCCCTGGATGGATCTGTTCTTCTCTGCGGTTAGCAAGTTCCTAGTTTCTTCAGTACGTCTCTCCCTCTTCTTCCTCCCTGGGCTGGATGCCCTCATCTCCACGCATGGGTCCCCTTCTGTGAGTGGTGTTTCTCTCTACTCAGGAGCCCAAGTCCCAGTGTCAGCCATGGTGGATACTCTGCGGACCTTGCCCTTGTGTCCTAAGATCCTGGTCTTATAAAGAGATTTTGATACGTTTTGTCCTGGAAAATATATTTCCTCTAAAACTCTGAGTATATATCTGGGACATTAGAACTCTTTATTGTGGGTTTTTCAAGCACCTTCAAAGTTGAAGCAGAAAACTCGAGGGAATTTCAATTGTATGCTTTGATGTCTGTGGACCCAGAGTATAAAATAAAAGCACGTTATAATTATGGTTATATAAGGCATGTCATCTGAACTCTCTTACTATTGAAGTTGACCCAGAGCGTGTTATAAACAAATTAGAAACAAACAGGCAATTTTCCAAGTGGAAATTCTGTTTACCTAGTTTTGAGTCCGTGCACTTCTTAGGTTTTTGACTCTTTACTACACACACGCACACAAAGTATTTTTGAAAATTACATAGTTTCACTTCTCCAGAGTAGGATATCCCAAAACTAGAGTCAACTGGTGATGATTTTATATCCAAAATAAAATGCTAATGAAAAGCGCATTTCTTTAAATTTAATTTTTATTTTTATAGAAGACATACAGTTGTGTCAAGAACTTTTTCCACAGCATATTGTGTGTGCTGGTTTATTATTTAATTCCATGGTTTAAACTTAAACACTAAAATAAATCTAGCTGAGTCACTTAAAAGACATTTTAATTATAAACTGAAATACAAATAGACACGCTGATTATGTAGAGAATCAGCTTATCTATATGCAAATGGATAGCTGGACCTTGCCCAATTTGGAAAGATCATCTTCAACTACAAAACTCCTCTGGAAGGAAGGTATCAGTGATTCATATTTTGTTATTTCTGGCTTCGAAGAGGAATAAGATGATGAAAATACATTGGGCCATGTCTAGATGTGGAATGACCTCTCCATTCCATAAACTTTACAAGATGTTATTTTTCTCTGTGATAAAAGAAATGTGCATGCTTATAAATTTTAAATTATATTATACAAATTACTTTAAGATTAAATAATACAACACAGCAAAAGATATAAAAACACACATATTTCATATCTCCCTTCCCTGAAATAACCACCACTCATGGTTTGGTTTATTAAGTAAATTTAAATAGATTCTTATCATATGCCACATGCCATTTAGTTGTTTTGATGTTTAGAAGTGATTCTGTGCTTATTAAGTAAGATGCATGTCACTATTTGGGTCTAGAATGTCCCCTAAAGGCTCCAGGACTTCTCCATCCTTGCAGCCCCACTGATGACTGTGCATTCCAGGGGCCAGCTGGCTATGCGTCTACAGTCCCTCCAAGGACACAGCGTCTGCACCGCCAGCCTTCTTTTCTGCAACTCCGCTTACCTTTGAATTTTCACTTCCAATACTATCACTTGCTTTCACTTTGTGCTTTTATCTTTTGAGGCCTATTTTCTCTTTCAGTTCCCCATTTTTGCAAAGTGTCAGGTGTCTACCACTGGCAAACAGAAGCCATCACAATGGGTTGCTTTTCTGTCTGTGGAGTGGATGAGACGCGGGGGCAGAATGGTCACCAAGGGATTCGAGGCCCCATCTTGATGGTCCCTCAATCATGGTGCCCAGCTGTTATTTACCAATGATTTACGGACCGAGCACAAACATCTGTACACTACACAACACTTACCATGCATATTCCATGGCAACTAAAACCCAGTGCATGTTGTTGGGGACACAATGCTATTTTATTAAAACACGGTAGCTATCATGTGTGTCAGAACCATGAGAGCCAGGGCCACCTCCGTTGGTGAAGATGTGGGGGATTTGGGACTCTTGTGCGTGGCTGGTGGAAAATGCAAAACAATACAGCCACTGTGGAAAGAAATGTGGCTGTACTTGGCCATGTGATGCAGCAGCATCACTCCAGGTATTAAATAAATTGTCTTAAATAATTGTCCACATAAGAACCTATGCAAAAATGCAAGATACTGTGATTGTCAAGACCAGGAAGATATGAGAACATCTCCTACTAACAAGCTAAGTCAGCCTGCCATGGTTATGGGCATTAGAGGAAGACTCAGAGATCAGAGACAAAGGACTTTGTTACTCACGACTCTGCAGGTGGCATAAGCTTCACACCAATTTCCTCAGAGGGTCCAGGTGGCTGGTGTACACACAGAAATTTTATGTCTGCTAAACTAACCTTAGGAAACCAGAATATTTTATAGATCTCACAAGGAAACCTGCCCTTTGCCCCAGAGGGAGACATTTTTCTTCTGATTTTATTGGTTTAAGATAATATGAGCATCTAATACTATTAATTTTCCTCTGAACTCTGCTTTAGCTGCAACCCATACAATTTTTTTATTTTCATCCAGTTCAAATAGTTTCTAATTTTTCTCCTCTTTGAACCATGTGCTATTAGAAATGTACTGTTTAATTTCTAAACATTGAGTCTTTTTCAGATATCTTTCTGTTATTGATAGTTTCATTTTATTACGATCAGAGAACACACTTGTTATAATTTCAATTACCAATAATTTGCTAAAGAATATAACCAGAATATCACCAAGTGCATAAAATATTTTGATGACTGTTACATTTGTATTTGAAAAGAGTATATATATTCTACTCTAGGTGGTTGGAGTGTTCTATAAAAATTAATTGGGTCCAGGGCTGGGGCTGTAGCTCAGTGGTAGAACACTTGACTAGAATGTGAGGGGCCCTGGTTCAATCCCAGCACCAAGATTATAACAACAACAACAATAATAATAATATTAATAATAATTGGGACTAATTATTTGATAGTGTTGTTTTTCTGTTATTAATGCCGATTTTCTGTCTACTTGTTCTGTTGAGTTGTAAGAGACCTGCTAATATCTCCAACTGTATTTGTGGACTTAACCATTTCTTCTGTGTTCCATAAGTTCTTATTTCATTTAGTGTGTGTGTATGTGTGTGTGTATATGTGGTGCTGGGGAATGAAACCAGGGGCATTCTACCTCTGAACTACATCACCAACCCTATTTTATTTTTTTCTTACATGGAAGCAGGGTCTTGCTAAGTTGCTGAGGGTCTTGCTAAGTTGCTGCAAGCCTTGCTAAATTGCTGAGGCTGGCTTCAAACCTACAATCCTCCTTCCAAGTACTGGGACCATGTACAGGCAAGTGCCACCACACCCTGCAGCTTACTTCATTTATTTTAAGTCTCTTTGTGAAGCACATACATGTTGAAGATAGCTTTATCTTCTTAGTGAATTGAAATTGCCACCATTTGGTAAAATCTCTTATCACCCCACCATTATTCTGAAGTCTACTTTTTCTAAAATTAATACAATTATTCCATTTTCCTTCTGATACAAGTCTTCATGGCATATATTTTACCCATCCATTTGCTTTTATTATTAAAATTAATTATTATTTTTGAAGAGGGTATATTATTAATAGTACAGAGTTGAATATTTTTAAATCTAAGATAACAATTTCTTTAGAATTAGTTCTTCTGTTTAGATATTTTCCATTTAATCTAATTACTTATGTGTTTATATTTAAGTAAATTTTTGTAACCTTTGTCCTCTCTGATTTTCATTTCTCTCTTTCCTCTTTGTATCTTCTCTTAGTTTTTTTAGTGTTCTTAGTTTTGCATATTAATCTATTTATTGAATTTCTGATAAAATGCCTTTGAAAATTTTTAGCAGAGTGAAGTTTCTTAGCATTTATTAAAAAACAACATAAGAACCACAATGTTTCAGGAAAGTTTCATTAGTTTAGCTTACTAATGTACGCTTACTACATATATCAGTGAAACATACTTCATGTGAAATTTTTCATTTTTCCAAAACAAGTATTTAATTGAATAATAATTAAATTTGTGTTTCCTTCATGAAAGGGAATTTTGAGAATTTTAAGTGATACAATAAAAATATCTTTTTATATTAAACATTTTTCTATTATATTGTTATAAAGACATGTGCATAAAGATAGGCAATAATGTGCTACTTTAAGGAAAAATTTGTTATCTTGATTTGTTCTGACCTCAGAGAGTAAACCTTCAGTCTTTTATTATTAAGTATGAAGTTATAGGGAGGAGTGGGGAGGGAGCCAGGGCAAAACTCACCAAGCGCTGTGTTTACATATGTCACTATCACTATGAACTACATTATGATGCAAAACCAATAAATGTATTTAAAATTATGCGGAAATGTATGAAGGTAGCTGTAGGATTTTTCTGGTTTATCAGATTTAGATCTTTCTTTTCTGGTCCTATCTGCTGAATGTTATTTAGCATGGATGGGTGCTGAATTTTGGCAAATGCTTTTTCTTCAGTAATTGATATGATTTTGTGATTTTTTTTGCCTGCTTTTATGGTCCATTTCCATAACATGCACTTATGAATGATTACTGATCATGAAATAATTAGCTGATTGACAATGCAATACTTGCCAGCCTTGTGTCTCTAAAGTAAGTCCCACTTCATCATCCTATATATTTTTCCCTTTTTTAAAAATTTAGTTGTAGAATTCAGCTTGCTGATATTTAGATGAGGAATTTGCATCTAAATGCTTGAGAAATATTGGTGTGTCGGGGTTTTTTTTTGTACTATATCTATCTGGATTGATATCAGGGTGATGCTAGCCTCATCAAGTGAGCTGGAGAGTGCTCCCTGTGTTGAATATTTGGAAGAGACTGTGTAAGCATGGTGTACATTCTTTAAATATCTGATAGAATTCTCCAGTGAAACCATCTGGGTCTGGAGACATCCTTTCCAGGAGCTTTTAAATTGCTAATTTAATTTCTGTAATGACTAAGAATTTCTGGGCTAAGACACAGTGGTTCTATGTATGTGGGTTAGATAGTTCCCTACATGTGGATCAGATACACTCAGTGCTTTGTATGTGTGCACTAGATCCTGCTGGGGATTGTGTCTCTCACGTCGTCTGGGTCCTTGCTGCTTTGCCTAATAATTCCATCAATTGCTGATGGGGTTGTTGAGTCTCCCAGTGGAAGCCATCATTTGTTCCTCTTTCTGGGCTCTCTGGTTTTTAGCTGTGTGTATTTCCAGGCTCTGTTGTCTGCTGTGCACACATGAAGGGCCTCAGGGAATCTTCTGTTTTCCTACGTCTGCTTGATCAGATGCTCATATAGCCACTCCTGCTCTTTAAAAAAAATTAATATTTGCATGGTAACTTTTATCTATTTACTATTTTCCTTCAACCTACCTAGAGCATTGAAATTAATTAATTATACAGTTGTCTCCCCCCCCCCAACACACACACTCTTATCCACAATATTGCCTTCCAACCATGGTCTGGCAATATTAAATGGAAAATTCAGAAATGAGCCATTTGTAAGTTTTAAATTGTGTGCTGTTGTGAGTAGCATGATGAAATCTCATACCATCATGTGCCATTCTGCTCCATCCCACCCAGGATGTGAATTGTCCTTTTGTCTGGAGTGTCCATGGTGTATACAATACCTTCCCGTTAGTCACTTAATAACCGTCTCAGTTATCAGATCGACTGTCATGATACTCCAGTGTTTGTGTTCAAGCAGCCCTCCTATTATTTTTCTATTAGCCCCCAAGTACACATACACGAGTAGTGAGCTGCAATTTGGATATGCCAAAGAAGCCGTACAAACTTTTTACTTTTTTACTTAAAGAAGTAAAAAAGTAAAAGTTCTCCTCAACTTAATAAGGAAAGTAGCAATCATGCCGAGGTTGCTAAGATCTCTGGTACAATAAGATATTTTGAGAGGAGAGGGAAGGACCCTATTCATCTAACTTTTATTATGGTATACTGTCCTAATTGTTCTACTTTATTATTGATAATCTTTTACTGTACCTGAATTATAAATTAAACTTTATTATAGGTATGTATAGGAAAAAGCATAGTATCTGTAAGGTTCAGTACCGTCCATGATTTTAGGCATCCACGTGGGGTGGGGTCAGTGTCTTGGAACCTGACCCCCAAATGTAAGTAATAACTATTGCAAATCGTATATTTGGGGGCCATGTATTTTTGTACACCATCAGTTTCTGGCTTTTGACTGGTGTATTCCAGATGTTTATATTTAAGGTAGTAATTTATATTTCAGTGCTGAAGTAGGATGTATTGTAATGTTTTCTGATTGTTTCTTGTTCTAAGAAACAACTGGAAATATTTTATTGTTCTAATATTTAATGTTTGGGAATAACTAGTGTTTTATTGTTCCAATAAACTTGGTTTAAATTTATTACATATATTTTACTTTCTATGGATTACTTGAACATTAGAGTTTCTATCTATTTAGAGTGCTTGTGAGTTCATATTTTCATATAGTTTTCGTGGTGGTTTCTCTGGGTAATACAATGCCGGGCAAGCGCTCTGCAACTGAGCTGCCTGCCACCAAGGGCAGGACGTACTCACAAGTGGCTTATCACAGTCAGGGGGTCCCCACGGCTTGTGACTTGGACCGAAGCCCTCCTATGATGGCTTTTGCCATCTCTGCGTCAAACTCATCACTAATTCCAGCTCTGCTGCAGCTCAGCGTTGGTATCAGGTGATGGTTTCCCTGCAAGTCATGATTTTCCCAGTTGGCGCGATGGAGTTTTCGACTGTGCTCTGGATGTCTTCCTCCACCTCAGCTGCCCGTGGGTCCTCTTACAACTTTCAGTTCAGCAGGAGACGCCTTGTTTGGGCTTGGTGTGTAGGTCTTGGCCTACTTTTGTGGGCGGTGGTTCCAGTGTTCAGGGACTTTCTGCTTTTGTGTTGCTCTGATTTATTTTTCTGGTGCTGCTAAGGCCCCCATGGTAGGGCCCTGCATGGTCTTTCAAATGCACAGGCCCACCTGGAGGTATTACCAGCAGTCCATTACCCATGGATCCTGCCTGGATCATCTTGACTGGCTAGATTTGTCCCTCCCAGGAAAGAAATAGGCAAACAATAGAAAAAGAAAATTGAATTCTATGCAGTGTGATCAACCTAGGGAGAAGTGGCTAGACTGCTTCTCCGGCTGGTGTCAATGTCTAAAAGAAATGATCCATTCTGAAACCAGGAGATGACCCCATCTTTGAGAACTATTTCTTTCTGGGTAGAAATAATCTTTATCTAAATGGCCTGTAAACAGGCATTATTCTTAGAACTAAGAAAAAACAGTTGAAAATGCTCTTAGTCAGCTTTCTGTCACTATGACAACATACCTGGGATCATGAACTCTTAAAGAGAAAAGGTTTACTTTGGCTCCCAGGCTTAGAGGTTATAGCCCATACCTGACTGGCCCCACAGTTTAAGGCAGCACCACGAAGCAGAGCAGAACCACTTACTTCACAAGCCAGGGGGCACAAAAGGTAAAGAGGAAGAGTCCGGGGTCCCACAATCCCTTCCAAGAGCACAGGACAATGACCTGAGGACCGCCCCCCAGGTCCCATCTCCTAAAGAATCTGCCACCTTCCTGTAGTGACACCCTACAACCAGGCTTCAACACTTGGGCCTCTGGGGGCACCTATCCAGACCACTGCTTGCTTTTCCTTGTGTGAGGTCAAAGGGCTGTGGGAATCCCATCTAGGGCCACCCGGCTCCTACAGTCCCAACAGCAAATATGCAGATAGAGCGAGTAAAGAAAAGACAAGGTAGACGGAAGAACCCGGGGCATGCCGTGAGAGTCGAGAGAATTACACTTGTGCAGAAGGTAGAGTGCGTGCTCAGAGAAGCAAAACGCGATTCTGTCCACGTTAGAGGCAAAGCCAGCCGCTTCCCTTCTCCTGCTGTGTTTCACTTTCTTCTGGAAGTGCTGGCATTGCCGTTCTTCACGATAACAACACTAAAGTTATAAATATGACGAAAGAGAAAATAGTATCACGAACAGAACCATCCAGAAAATAGAAAAAAAAAAACTTACCACAAATAGGAAATAACGTATGTGTGTATGAGAGAGAGCGTGTGTATACACACACATTTATACACATACAGGTTCCGTAGTGATTTAGATGGTGTCAAAACAAATGTGCTTGTAAAATGGTCAGCTATATATAAAATAGATGAGTGTATAATAAAGAGTACTCATGCATCATGCCGCATATGCTTTATAACTATGTTTATATAATAGATATTACACATATACTGTCACACAGGGGGACACGACAAAAGCCAGGAGAAATGTCTATGTGGAAGCTATTTCCAAGTATGTAAATAAAACTTGCATAACTAAAATAGATTTCTTTTTGTCCAAGAAAGCACAATATTAAAAGAATATTGGTTGTCAATTATTCCTATTAAGTAGCCGGGCGTGGTGGCGCACGCTTGTAATCCCAGTACTTTGGGAGGCGGAGACCGGAGGATCCGGGTTTGCGGCCAGCCTCAGCTCTCTCTCTCTCTCTCTCTCTCTCTTCCTCTCTCTCTCTCTCTCTCTCTCTCTCTCTCTCTCTCT
>PVJS01000125.1:124285-169979 GCA_004027185.1 Glis glis | reverse complement strand
CATTTGTTGTTGTTTGACTTCTTAATGTTTGCCATTCTAATTGGGGTCAGATGAAATCTTAGAGTAGTTTTGATTTGCATCTCCCTGATTGCTAATGATGTTGAACATTTTTTCATATACCTATTCGCCATTTGTATCTCTTCTTTCGTGAAGTGTCTATTCATTTCAGTTGCCCACTTCTTGATCGGATTGTTTGTTTATACATGACTCTTTGGCTTTCAGTGATTGATAATGTAAATTTTATTTTCAAAATTTATTTTAAAAGTATTTTATCTGAAAAAGTACAGAAATTAGATGGACAGTGTACGATTGCCAGTCCTGCATGGACCGCTCCATGAGCACCTCCTTTCCTTCGTGAGAGAGCCACAGGCCTGGATTCTGTGTTTATAATCTCCTCCTTTCTTTCACAGCTAACCCACATATGAAGGGTTCTGTGGCTTGCATTCTTTTAGTATTATGCTTTGAGAACCATCCGTACCGCTCACTGTAACTGCACAACACGGCTGTCGTCTTCATTGTCGTATGGTACTCCAGTGCAGCGTCTATCTAGTTTCTGGATATGACAGTGTGGGCGTAAGTGTGCACCCGAGTTTAGATGATGCACCTAGCCGTGGAATCATTTGTTCTCTGCATCTTCAGTCTTGCCAGGTGTGTTGTCATTTTGTTTTCAAAATGGTTACACTAATGTCGTCTCCCACCAGTAGCTAATACTAGTCCCTGGTGCTCCAAAACCTGACCCTACTGCTTTTATTTATATTTGTACTGGGGATGGAACCCAGGGGTGTTCTACCTCTGAGCCACACCCCCAGCCCTATTTTATTTGTTATTTTAAAACAGGGTCTTGTGAAGTTGCTGAGGTTGGCCTTAAACTTGCCATCCTCCTGTCTCAGCCTCCTAAATACTGGGGTTACAGGTGTGCACCACCTTGCCTGGTTTTGCTTCTGCTTTTAATGTGCCTGGAAGACAACCTCTTTGTGTTTCCCCTTCCTCTTTGAAGTATGCTCTTAGTTTTTGTGAATGAAAAGCACTGCGTCAGAGCAAACACACAATCTGGAACCCGGGGTCTGGGTGCAAATCATCTCCCAGCCCCTCTCCACTGACCAGCCTCTCAGTGGCCAAATATTCTCTCATGAGGGGAACAGGTAACGGTCTGTCATAACGCGGAGATGTCTGACTCAGGAGGTTGCCTGCGCTTCCCGTCTAACTCAGCTCTGCCGTTACTGCAGGTCATTTTGAACACGGCACAGTGGTCTGCGTTGTGATGAATGATCTGGGACAACTGAGCCACAGGACAAAGTGTTTATCCGTGTAGCCTCGGGGCAGCCCGCAGCCGCACCGCCCTGGATGGCTGTAATGTGTGCTTCGCTGGGTGCATCTACTTGGAGTCATTTTGGATAATTTCTTTTCATCCTCGCACGGATCCCCTGAGCACACTCACAGGATCTGTGGCTTCTCTTGATGCTAATTTGGTTGGCTCATCCGTGCTACAGACTGATCATGGAGTTGGGTGGCAGAAACAGTCAGAATGTGGCAGTTCATTGATCATAGGCCACTGTGGTGTCTCAGACCCGTTTAAAGCACCTATTTTTTTTTGAGGGGGTGTGTGGTACTGGGGATTGAACCCAGAGGCATTCTACCTCTGAGCTACAATTCCAGCCCTATTTTATTTTTTATTGGAAACAGGGTCTCACTAAGTAGCTGAGGCTGGCCTCGAACCTGCGATCCTCTTGTCTCAGCCTCCCAAGTACTGGGATTATAGGTGTGTACTACCACGCCTGGCTTTAAAGCACCTTCAAAATATTAATTCAACTTTGGGAGGTGTGGAGTGTTATTATTGCTGTTTTAGAGATGAGAGACTGAGGCACTGGCAGGGAGGTTGAATAACATGACCAAGTGGCATAGCTGTTGGGTGACAGGGCCAGGAAATACTTGGATGCAGAACTGAGTAGGTGGCTTTTCCTTTATGTCACCTGGTGGTTTTGTGCCCTAAGTTTTGTGTGTCGATGCAGTGTTTACACCAAAGTTAAAAGTCCTGTAACTGAGCCAGGCATGGTGGTGCACATCTATAATCCCAGACAGGAGGATCGCAGGTTCAAGTCCAGCCTCAGCAACTTAGGTTCTCAGCAATTTAGCGAGACCCTGTTTCAAAATAAAATAAATAAATAAATAAAATAGGGCTGGGGGTGTAGCTCAGAGGTAGAATGCCCCTGGATTCAATCTCCAGTAATCTCTCTTTCTCTCTCTCTCCTATAACTGACACCACAGACCTCCTACCCCAACCCTGTTTTCTTCTTTTAGTGCATGAATTAACAGATTTAGAAAATTATAGCTAGTGGAATATTGGCTTCCTTATTATGTCTCTTAAGGCCTCGGAGAATTCTCACCAATACTGAGAACTGTCAATATTTTCCCTGAAATTAAGGATTTTAAATGATTTGCTTGGGCTCTTTTCTGATTGTGTAGTCTTAGCTCAAGGTTATAACTTGTTTTAATGTTTCTGATAGTGGTAAGAAAGCATATGTTTGTAAAATAGCAGAAGCTTAAAAAACTCTCGGTATGGTGGACTCCCCAGGTATGATAAACTGTGCTTATTTTGAAATTAACTGGATATATTTTCTGCTTCAGTATAAAAGTTCATGTTCTCAAAAGACATGGTACTTCATTAGTTTGTATTTTCAGCCCAGAAGTAAGAGCTTTTTAAAAACAACTTTATCTTATCAAGTAATACTAAGACCCCTGACTCTGTCTGTGTTTCTATAGCACTTATGCCGCAGTACCTGGGAAATTAACTCTCAATTTTAATGACAGTGCAACATTTGGGTACTTTCAGAAACTGTAATTGTACTATATGTCTTGGGGTAAATGCCAAGTTATACATTTAATCCAGTTTCAATAAAATAAAATGTATTGTTTTTTGTTACTGGGGATTGAACCTAGGGGCATTCTACCTCTGAGCTACACCTCCAGCCCTGTTTTTTTGTTCTTTATTTTTATTTATTTATTTATTTTTGCGATACCGGGGATTGAACCCAAGGGCGTTCTACCTCCGCGCTACACCCCCGGCCCTATTTTTTATACTTTATTTTGAAACAGGGTCTCACGAAGTTGCGGAGGGCCTCACTAAGGCGAGAGAGAGAGAGAGAGAGAGAGAGAGAGAGAGAGAGAGCTGAGGCTGGCCGCGAACCTGGATCCTCCGGTCTCTGCCTCCCAAAGTACTGGGATTACAAGCGTGCTCCACCATGCCCGGCTTTATTCTTTATTTTGAAACAGGGTCTCACTAAGTTGCAGAGGCCTCACTAAGTATCTGAGGCTGGCCATGAACCCGGATCCTCCCTGTCTCCGCCTCCCAAGTACTGGGATTACAAGCGTGCGCCGCCACACCTGGCAATAAAATGTATTTCAGTGGCATTAGTAGAGAGCTCAGGCAGGGCCTGGCATTTGCGTAGATTTTCAAATTTTTAGGACATTTTGGAAAAAATGCATTTGTACTGTGGCTCTTCCCTTCATATGTATCCAACAGAGTTTAAACGTAAGGTGTGAATTGAAAAGGCCTTAAATAAGAACTTCTTTGAATCTCTTAAATTTCAAAGAAAACCAAAAAAGCTTGTTCTGAAGCCAGGAAAAAAAAAAGAACTCCAAAGCCTGACCACTGGCCACTGTCGCAGAAGCAACGCAGCTGCTGCAGCGCAGCGTGGGACAGCGGGTGACAGCAGTGTTTGGGGTGAAGAGTTGATGTGGGGTATGGAGGACAGTGCCAGCTGGTCACCTGTGCAAGAGCATGTCTGAACTGGCTGTGCTTTAGCACTTTCGTCTTTCTTGTTAACAGTAATGATAACAATAAAAACAAATTAAAAACAACATACAAGCCAGGCATCTTGGCGCAGGCCTGTAATCCTGGTACTTGGGAGACTGAGACAGGAGGATTACAGGGTTGAGGCCAGCCTCAGCAATTTAGCAAGACTTTGTTTCAAAATAAAGAATAGAAAATAGGGCTGGGGATGTAGAAGTAGAATGCCCCTGTGTTCAATCCCCAGTAACACAGACACACAGACACACAGACACACACACACACACACACACACACACACACATACGCACGCACGCACAGAAATATTGGGCTGGAATATAGCTCAGTTGTAGAGCATTTTCCCAGTATTTGTGAGGCCCCAGGGCCTGGCTATCCCTAGCACCAAAAAACCAAACTGAAGAAAAAAAAAGTTAGCAAAAATGTCCATTTTTTTCCTATTTTGTCCTGATATCTTGAGTACTAAGGCATATTTGTTAAGTCCCACTTTTTCCAGCTCACACATAGCTCTTCATATTGGTTTAGTTCAAGCTTTAGGCCATACCTTTAAAAATAAAATGTTGATATTGGATTTGCATACATCCTTGGGAATTATTATAATGAGGAACCATTCAGTGAGGCTTGTAAAGAAGCCAAGAGATTCATTTATTTTTATATTTGGAAAATGAAAACAGCTTTATTGTCTTTCCCCCTAAATACCAGTGCTCATTATAAATGTTTTAAATAGCATAAAGGAATAAAGAAGGAAAGAAGTAGTTGCAATTCTCTTCATTCTGAAACTGGCAATATTTGTATTTATAATACTGGCCTGTTTCCTTCCAGAATCTGTCTCTCTTTCTTTATCTTTCTCTTTTTTTCTTTTTCTTTTTGGTACCGGAGATCGAACCCAGGGGCATCCAACTTCCAATCTATGCCCTAGCTATTGTTATTTTCTATTTGGAAAAATTATGTCCCTAAGTTGCTGAGGGTCTCACTAAGTTGCTGAGGCTGGTTTCAAGCCTGTGATCTTCCTGTCTCAACCTCCCAATTACTGGGATTAGAGGTGTGTGCCACCATGTCCACTTCCTTCCAGAATTTTGAGAGTAGAAAACGCCTAGAAGGATAGCCACAATTTAAAAACTGGAAAACAGAATTATAGCCTCTTGGTTGTAGTCTGTCAACTTAACATCCTTCAGCACTCCTCTCTCCTCCTCTGAAGTTGCCAAACTAAATCTTGTACTGTGTTTGGTAAGATGGGGGAAGGACGTTGCCAGGAATCCTTTCCATGGACCCCCTGCTCTAAGTTGGGGCGTCACGTTTTCTGGGTCGCAGCAGCGAGAATGCCAAGGGAAACAGGCCACGTCCAGGAGCCGAGTCCATGGGCGGAAGACCACACTGGGGAGGGAAAGGGGCCGCTTCACAGGCGTAAGCTACAGTCAGGAGCAGGAAGTTCGGGGGCGCTGTTGTCCAGCAGGTGACTGTAGATACAGTAATCTTTTGTACATTTCAAGACACTAGAAGAAAGGATTTTGAAAGTTTTTGCCATAAAGAAATGATAAATGTTTGAGTGTACATACACAAACCTATAAGACTCAATCACTATCTGGAGTGGTAGGGAAGGGGGAGGGAATAGGGTGGGATTGGAGGGAGGGCTAAATGTGCAATGTGTGCATGTATGATGTTGATACCCTGACACATATCGAAATGTATAATTACAATGCACCAATAAATGAACATAAAAAATGTTTGAGGAAATAGATAACGCATAACCTGATTTAAGCATTCTACAATGTCAGACATGTATCAAAACCATCACATGCTACCCCATGAATCTACAATTTTAATGTTTTTATATCTTATCAGAAATGCCATATGACCAAAGCTAACAGAAACCCGTGCAGCTGTGAGAATTAGAGAGTTGAGGGAAATAGGGCGGGGAACGGGACGGTCCTGGTTTCAGCATTGAAAATCCTGCTTCTTAGGCCACGCCTCAGTTCTCTTAGGCCACGTCTCAGGCCAGAAAATTCTCCTAACCAGTTTCCACATGGGATTTGTTTTTCATTTGGTGGTGGGGACTGAACGCAGGGGCATTCTACCTCTGAGCCACACCCCTAGCCCTATTTATATTTTATTTTGAAGCAGGGTCTTGCTAAGTTGATGAGGCTGGCCTCCAACCTGCAATCTTCCTGTCTTATCCTCCCAAGTACTGAGATTACAGGTATGTGCCTGGCTTCCACATGGGATTTGAAGTATGAAAAAGGGGAGAGACTGATCAGGATGTTGCCCATGGAAGGGGATGTGTGGAGTTGGAGACTATGAGGAATTTGGAAGAGCTAATCTCAACACCAGAGTGGTGCTGTGTACTGGGCACAGGCCCTCAATGCCAGAGGCCTTTACCTTTTGCGGTAGAATGTGTACTATTTGAGCTTTTTCCTTCTATAAAAGGGGAGGAAGCAACATAGATGTGTTACATGTTGATTCTGAGGATTAATGCTAATGTCTGAGATATAGTTGTGATGATATAACAAAACAGACTGAATTGAGGGGAAAAAAATTACAAACAGAAGCCAGGTCATCCCAGTGGGAATCAGAAAAAGTAAAACGAGAAAGTAAGAATTTATCAGTATTTACCAATGTTAACCAGGGAAAGGAGAGAGTTCATCCGGGGAGCCCAAGTATTGATTCTAAAGAGCAGCATGCTCTGTTTTGAGATAGTAGCAGTTTATCAGGTAGAATTATCTAGAACTTAGAGCTGGGAAGACCCTAGATGTTAATTAGTCCCTTTCCCCCTTCACTCCATCTCTCAAGGTCATTCAAATCCTGTGCTTTTTGTCAGTGTATCCTTTAGTTTTTACTTTGCCTCCAAGCTGGGTGTTGAAGGCCTCACTTGCTCGGAATGAAGCATTCTGGAGAACGGAGTTTTCCAGCCCCTTGAGGTTCTATACCAAATAAGAAGTCATGCTGGGCATGGTGGCACATGCCAATAACTTGGGAGGCTGAGACAGGAAGATTGCAGGTTCGAGGCCAGCAATTTAGTGAGACCCTCAGCAACTTAGCAATACCCTGTTTAAAAATTTAAAAATAAAATTGGGCTGGTAGTGTAGCTCAGAGGTAACATGCCCCTGGGTTCAACCCCCAGGACCACACAGGCACACAGAATACAAAATAACAAGAAGTGATACTTTGAATTAAAAGATCCTAATGGGAGGGAAGCATTACTGTGGTAGTTCTCTTTGCCTCAGAGCGGCCTCCCTCTCCCCACTTTAGTGAAGAGATGCGAGAATGCAGCCGCAGTCTGCAGAGAACCAGATGATGGGGAGCCGGGGAGAACAGAGGGCAGAGAGGGTGGGTGGGAGGACGGTTGGTCATGTGTATGTGGCAGATGTCTTAAAGCAATGAAAGGTGTCAGCACGTGCAGGAGAGGGAGGGAGTGCATCGGCAGAAGCAGAGCTGTGGAAGTCACATAGATGATCTCCGGGGCCCCGGAGTGACGGGCATCTCCCCTGTGCTGAGGGCTCTGGTGCTGATGCAGAACCAACCTTCTTATGAGCTTGGGTAGAATAAATAAATTTACTAGATTCTCACCCAACCCCGCAATGAACTACTAAAATCTCTTCTCTGAAAATGTGAAGCGGAGGGCCCGGGGTGGGCGAGCCTGCCAGACAGTGGCTGTCCCTGAGTGACAAGCTGTGAAAGACAGTACTTCAGCCAGCTTTCTCACTGCCGTGACCCCCAAACCCAGCCACACGACTGAGAGGAAGGAAGGTTTATTTGCTCATGGTTCTGGGGATTTCAGGGGTTTAGTCCATGTTAGGCCAGGTTATGTCTGCAGACCTCAGGGCGGCATGGCGAAGGGTGCAGGAGAGAGTGGAAGGATCTATCTGCCCTCATATCACTGAGGCTGGAAGCAAGAGAGAGCTGGGGAAGGGTCAAGGACACACGCGCCGTTGCTAAGGCCACACCCCCAGGGACCCATCTCCAGCCTCCTGCCTAAGTTCCACCCAGTACATCCATTACAGTGGATTCACTCACTGATGAGGCTACCACCCTCGTGATTTGATTGTGTCAACTCTGGACATCTAATACATGAGCTCTTTCAGGGGACACTATATCCAAAACCACAGTGGCAGCTGTGGTGTTTACTTTTATGTTTCAACGTGGCTGGGCTGCAGTAGCCAGTTTTCAGTTAAACACCAGTTTAGATGTCGCTGTGAAGATGTTTTTTATTTATTTATTTTTTTGTGGTACTGGGGATTGAACCTAGGGGTATTCTAACTCTGAGCTACACCCCAGCCCTATTTTTTATTCTATATTTTGAAACGGTCTCCCAAAGTAGCTGAGGTTGGCTGTGAACCTGGATCCTCCAGTCTCAGTCTTCCAAGTACTGGGATTACAAGCATGCACCACCACGCCCAGCTGAAGATGTTTTTAGATGAGGTTAACGTTTCAATCAGGGGACTTGAGTATAATATATTACCCTCCAAAATGTGGATAGGTCTCCTGTGACCAGCCAAAGTCCTTAAAATAAAAGACTGAGCTTCTCCATTTTGTTCAGTTTCTCTGAAGCACCCCGAGTCACAGCTACCATTGGCAACTTTACCACCTTTATGTTTTAAAAACTCATGAGGCACTGAATCTGTTGCTCTCGCCTGCTGTCTAGTTCTCTGTAGACACACACCATGTCTAAGTGGAGAAGGCCTTGGGGGAAGGAGTCCACTCCGGGAGGCTTCCTGAGCAGCCTCCTTAGGAGCTGTCAGCGCGCGTCTGCATTCACAGGTTTTCCCAGCGCATTGCGTGTCGGGAACCGGCCCAAAAGTGGTGCGAGCTGAGCAGGGTGGTGAGTGTCGCGGCTCGATCAGCACCAAGGAGCCGGGAGACAGGTCAAAGCAAGATCTCGTTTATTTAGAAAAACAGTCACATTTTTAAAGTAAAGGCCATAAAGGAAATTCCAGGGTGATAAGCTGAGACCCAATTACACGAAGGGTCAGGTCATTACGCCCCCCTGTAACCTATCATAGGCGAAGGCACCTGTTGTCCGCGAGCACGGAAGGAGGTGGTAACTGCCTATCATAGCCCTCCTGTGGTTAGGTGGGGTTAACCGTGGGACCTCCCTCTGAGGGGTCCGCCAGCGCCATCTTTGCCATTGTTATGCTGAGTCACTGCCACGTGGAAGAGGCCCGGTACTCTAGAGCAGGCTTCTGTTAATCCACCAGGCCCTGTCATGGCACTGGGTGGAGACCCCAACAATTGCGGATCCGTGACTCCCCTCTGAGGAATTTGGTATTCAGAAGTCAATAGGCAAATTTTGTTGTTCTGTAAGGTGGGGCTGTTACAGCGACTGATCCAGACCTGCTCTGGGCGGTGCATGAGGGGGGGGGTGTGCGTCCTCTTGGCGATGCTGCAGCAGCGGGAAGTTTTGTCTCGGAAAGCTGTTCGCTTCACAGGGCAATGCGTTCATCTTGTGACACACAGAGGTCTTGCTGAGGAGACTCTGGGATCGATCGGCTGCATAACTACCCTATGGCGCTTGTGAGCCTCATAAACAGGGGACTCACGCTATATGGCAATAAGGTTGTGGGGTGGAAGCGGTCCTCTTGGCCCAGTGAATCATTCTTGAAATTTATATGTCTCTTCCTGATTTATTTCAGTGGATGTCTTTATCAGCATCACTCAGGCATGCGGGAAGGATCACAGTCCCTCTGTACAGTATGAGGAAAGGCCACCTCCTGAGATGTGGTCAGGGCCACAGAGTTAGCCAGTGTTAGAACAAGGATGAAGGCTCACCCCCCTCCCTTTTTATTGTGGTACTGGGATTGAACCAGGGACATTCTACCTCTGAGCTACACCCCTATCCCTATTTCATTTTTTAAAATTTTGAAACAGGGTATTGTTAATTTGCTGAGGGTCTCGCTAAATTGCTGACACTGGCCTCGAACTTGCGATCCTCCTATCTCAGTCTCCCAAGTACTGGGATGACAGGCTCACTTCTGATTCCTGCAATAGTTGTTTAGGTTATTTTAGACACCAGATTTTTATAAAACCCCAGTACATTATTTGGTTCCTACTATGTACTTAGCTAATTCTGGTTTTATGCAACTTCATTGTTTTGTGTGAAGAAGTAGAGTCTATTCAAGCTGGGCTTGGTGGCACATGGCCTGCAATCCCAGCAACTTGGGAGGCTGAGGCAAGAGGATTGCAAGTTTGAGGCCATCCTCTGCAATTTAGTGAGACCTTGTCTCAAAATAAAAAATAAAAAGAGCTGGGGGTGTGGCTGAGTAGTAGAATGCCCCTGAGTTCAGCAATCCTCTGTATAGGAAAAAGAAAAGGAAAAGAAAAAAAATATATTCCAGAAATACTTCTCTTTTTTAGCTTCATTTTGGGGGAAATATTAAATGTAAAGTGGATTATTATTGAATGGGCTTAGGATAAATGTGAGTTGCATTGTTGACAGATCCTTCTTATAGAAATAGCTAAAACATTGCAGAAATCTATCGGCATTTTATATTGTCTGTCCCATTGTCCTGGTCAGGCGCCTGGCTGGACTCTGTCTACGGGCACAGGGCCCCTGCCCGGGCTGCGGTGTGCCGGAGCACTGGGAGCTGTTTAGACAGAGGTGTGGCTCCTCATTGCTTGTTAGTTCATGACCATAATCAGTGAATATATCATGGAGCCATCATTTATTTTTCTTCTAAATTAAATCAACAAGACACTTTAAAAGACCATATTGAGTAAAAGTAACTGAATATATAACCTGCTTTTTCCCATAGTTTAAATTTATGGGTTTTACATTGTCAGGTTGTCTCTAGTGATCAACCTCGAGTGTAATCTGAAAAGGCTGTGTCACTGTCATATAACATTTTTATTCTGTTAATCATGCTTCCTTGAAAATAGCACACTAAAAGAAACCATGGACCTGCCAGGTGTGGTGGCGCACGCCTGTGATCCCAGTACTTGGAAGGTAGAGACAGGAGGATCACAGGTTCGAGGACAGCCTCAGCAATGTAGTGAGACCTTGTTTCAAAACAGTGAAAAGTGTGGGCGGTGTAGCTCAGAGGCAAATGTCCCTGGGTTCAATCCCCAGTAACCCTCCCACACATACAAAAAAAAAAAAAAAAGAAAGAAAGGAAGAAATTGTACTAAAGCTATATGTATTTTTTTTCCCTATCCCAAATGGACATTTCCCCCTTTAGTTATTTAAAGAATTTAATGAATGATAAAAATACTGACATGAGGTTTATAACCTGGCAGTAAAGAATTTACATTTTTTAAAAGCAGGAAGCAAATGAGAAGTCATGAGTTTTCCTTTCTTTTTTATAAATTTGGTTTTTTTTATTGAGAGTAAAAGTTACATGTTTATGGTCTATGACATGCTTTGATTATATGTATTCATGTGTGGAATGGCCAATCAAGCTGTGTAACATAGGTATCACCTCACATACTTAGGTTTTCTTTGTGATGAGAACACTTAAATCTATTCTCTTCGAAGTACAAAATGTGTTATTGACTGTAGCCACCAGGATGTATCGTAGAGCCCCAGAATTGATTCTTCCTGACGAGGTGGAGTGTTGTACCCTGGATGAGCGTCTCTCCAAGTCCTCCACCCCAGACCCTGGTAACCACCTTCTCACCCTCTGCTCTGTGAATTGGCCTTTTCTAGAGCCCACATGGAGGTGAGATCGTGCAGCCTTTATCTTTCTATGCGTGGCTCATTCTACTTAATATAATGACCTCCAGGTCCGTCCATGTTATAGCTAATGACAGGATCCCTTGTTTAAGGCCGAGTCACGTTCTGTTTGTCTATGCACCACACATCCTTTATCCCTTCACGCACCGATGGGCATTGGTTGATTCCACTCGTGGCTTCTGTGAACAGTGCTGCGGCGGACGCGGGTGCAGACCACCCGCAATTTTCTGGCTCTGTCCCCTTTGGGTGCATACCCAGAAATGGATTGGCGGGTCATGTAGTTCTATTTCTGATATTTTAGGACGCTCCACGCTGTTTTCTATAATGCCTGTACTGATTTATATCCCCGTTGGGTCCCCTTTTCTCTGCATCCTTGCCTGGCTTTACCTTTCGTCTTTTTAAGAGTAGCTGTTCTAACAGGTGGGGGTGATATCTTCTAGTGCTGTTGAATTGGCCATTGCACAAGCGACTTCTAGTCAGGTTCTTTGCCCATTTTTAATCAGGCTATTTGTTTTCTTACTGTTGAATTGTTTGAGTTACTTTCTGCCTTTTTTTCTTTTTTTGGTGCTCAGGAGCAAACCCGAGTAAATGCCGTACCACAGAACTACATCCCCAGTCCTCTCTTATTTTTCTTTTTTTTTTGGTACTGGGAGTTAAACCTAGAGGCATTCTACCTCTGAGCTACACTCCCAGACCTTGTTTATCTTGTATTTTGAAACAGGGTTTCGCTAAATTGCTGAGGCTGATCCTCCTGTCTCAGCCTCCCAAGTACTGGGATTGCAGGTGACTGCCACTGTGCCCCACTCCAGCCCTTTGCCTTGCTTTTCTACTATTATTGTTGTTGTTATTTTTGGTGTGTTACTGGGGATTGAACCCAGGGGCTTCTTTTTTTTTTTTTTTGCGGTACTGGGGATTGAACTCAGCTCTGAGCTCTACTCCCAGCCTGATTTTTATTCTTTATTTTGAACCAGTTCTCACTAAGTTGCAGAGGCCCTCACTAAGTAGCTGAGGCTGGCTGCAAACCTGTGATCCTCCTGTCTCAGCCTCCCAAGTACTGGGATTACAGGAATGTGCCATCATGCCCAGGCTGAGCCCAGGGGCTTCTATCTCCCAGCTACACCCCCAGCCCTATTTTAGTTTTTATTTTGAAACAGGGTCTCACTAAGTTGCTGAGGCTGGCCTTGAACCCGTGACCCCCATCTCAGTCTCCCAAGTACTGGGATTATAGGTGTGTGCCAGCGTTCCTGGCTGCCTATATTTCTTGATCAAAGAGGACTTGTCACTTCCGAAACTGGACCCATGTGGCGTTTCTTGGCATTTTGTGAGTTTGTGCCTACTGAAGTCCATCACGCTAGGCGTGTGCTTTGACTTTTTAGCCTTGGTTGCTGCCAGACTGAGACTGTGACACTTAAAAAAAAGAACATATTTCTTTAAATGTGTAAATTGAATTTCCCAACAAATTATGATTGGTTCAATACTTGAGTGGTCAGATTTAATCTCTGAGCATACATTTTTGGATTCTACTAATTTACTGTGGTATCTCCTATAATTCAGAAACCATAAAAGGGTTAGTGACTTTAAAATGTGGCACAGAGTCAAAGTCATAATTTTAAGGACTTTTAAAGATACAGTTTTAATTTTAACAATTTATGGAAGCCCAAGATAATCCAGTTATGTCTGAAGAAAAAAAGCTCAGTTTCCCTTTTAGCAAAGTAGTCCAAATGACCATTCCTCTGAGAAAGATTGCATCCAGAGCCAGTCCCACCCTGCTATCTTCACCAGTTTCCAATGAGCTGTTCGCAGTATCATCCTTTCTGTTAGTCATTCAGTCATTTGTTCAGTCATTAAATATTTTTTTTTAAGCTGGGCATGGTGGCACATGCCTGTAATCCCAGTACTTGGGAGGCTGAGACCAGGTTCAAGGCCAGCCTCAGCAACTTAGCAAGACCCTGTTTCAAAATAAAAAATAAAAAGGGCTGGGGGTGTAGCTCCGAGGTAGAATGCCCTTGGGCTCAAACCCCATTACCAAAAAAAATGTATATATATTTTGTTAATAAATTCTCCTCCCCTCCCAGCAAACATACAGGGAGTTGGGGCGGGGACATGCTACACAAGCGGTGTCGCAATTAACTATTGCAAGAGGGTTGTGGAGAAAGGCTGCTTTAAGTACACAGATGAGGGAGCAGAGAGGGGTTCATGGAACGGGGCGTTGAACAGCATGGGAACGGGTGATAGGTGTTGATCAAACAGCAGTCGAGAGGAGAATGTTCAAGGAGGAGCAAAAACAACTGCCCTGTGTTAGAAATCTCAGAGCCCAGGAAAGAATCTCTGAACTTACTTTGTGAGCTCATTTTCTAAACTTGGCATCATCATCATCATCATCATCATCATCATCATCATCGTCATCATTGGTAGTACAGGGCAATGAACCCGGGGGCATCATTTTCTATCCTCTTAAGCATCCCTTTTCTCTTTAAATACTTAGGCATTGCATGAAGCAACATTTCTCAGGATGTGTCTGCACAATACCAGTTGTATAAGACTTTTCCTGGAAAGAGAGGGCCAAATCCGAGAAGTACTCAGGGAAAATCCTGTTTAACTTTGATGATTCATCATCGCCCAAATATATTCAATGGCAGAACACCTTTTATTTTTAAATAATTTTTAAAAAAAGCATCCTATGGAATCTGTATTCCATGGAACACTGTCAAGGGAACATTTGTCTGAAATCCAGTGTCCGCTTTCAGCATAAAGAATTCTCTTGTTTCAAGAGAAATCTGTAGGAAGAGCTTTAGCTAGCGATGTGTACATTGTGGATCGAGACTAGTGGATTAGGGTATAATTCACTTTATAATTATGTCCTCGGCCAGGTGTGGTGGTGCATGTCTGTAATCCCAGTACTTGGGAGGCTGAGACAGGAGGATCGTAGGTTGGAGGCCAGCCTCAGCAACTTAGCAAGACCCTCAGAAACTTAGCAAGACTTTTTCCAATAAAAAATAAAATGGGTTGGAGGTCTAGCTCAGAGGTAGAATGTCCCTGGGGTTAATCTCCAGTACAAAAAAAAAAAAAATTCTTACTCTGAACTGACAACAGTTTTTATTTTTTACTTGGTGATAATAGAAAACAAATACATAGTCATATATAATTACACAGATGCTTCAGACTATGTGGAATAAATATAACTATTTGATGATTAGATGCCTAATAATTATTTGTTGGAAGAATGAATGAGAAACCTCAGTGTTCTGGCTTGGCGGACGTCTTAATGGGAAGAGACGGCTACCACACAGGCACGCAGCCCTTTCCACAGGCAAGGTGGCAACATTAAGACATTTCCATCTGCAGTTCCTTCTTGAATGCAAGGAATGTCTAGTTTACAAATACATGTAAAAGATCATTCCTTCCATCACACATGTGCATCTGTGTGTACCATCCAAGCCTCATGCACGTAATTTTGTAAGAGACAAAACGAAATTTTGAAGAATGATATCTCACAGTTGTCCCTCTCGAAGGGGAAAGTTAAATATTCCAAGAAAGGAGCTAATTATCTTGTTCATGGTGCACAGGAAGCACAATGCACATCTTGGATTTTTGTAATGATTTCAGGCTTTCAAGATTCTGACTAGGCTGCTTCTAAATTAGTCTGTGTCAAGTGCCGTGTTTTTGTAGGATGACAACCGGGTGGTGTCGCTCCATTTTATTGAAGAAGGAAAACATCAAAAATGGCTCTCCCATCTGTTGGATGTGAAGTATCGTAGGCAAGAGGGATGGGAGGCAGCAGGGAAAGGGTGTTGCTGGGGGATAATCTCAGACCCTTTTTTTTTGAGGGGGGGCGGTACTGGGGATTGAGCCCAGGGGCATTCTACCTCTGAGCCACAACTCCAGCCCTATTTTATTTTTTATTTTGAAACAGGGTCTCTCTAAATTGCGGATGGCCTCACTAAGTTGCTGAGGCTGGCCACGAACCTGTGACCCTCCTGTCTCAGCCTCTCAAGTACTAGAGTTATAGGCGTGTACCACCACACCTGTCTCAGACCCTTTTTAAGCTCCTCAATTTACTGTATCAGAGAAGAGCCTAATTTTGTCAAATTCACATCTTTAGAAGAAGCTATACATGAAGGTTCCAGGAAGGCTTAGTGGGAACATACCCTTATTTGTTTATACTGCAGTCTTTCTCCCTTCCCTCCTCCTCCTTTTTTTTTTCTTGGAGATTTTTTTTTTTTAAACCAGAAAGGAAATTTCTTCCTCTGAGGACTTAATTAAATGGTCCAATGGAGTTAACTACTTTTACTTTTCATGTGGTTTAATTTTCTAAGTGAAAGCAAAGACTCTGTGAAAGCCATTTGTTGGTGTTAGTCAAAATTAATGTATAATTCTTATCAGGTGAAAGGGAGAATTGTAGAGCTAAGAGCCTGTGGGAGGTGTGCTGGTCAGTGTGTAGCAGGGGGCTCTCTGGGAAACGAAAGGCCTGACCGGCAGTGTTAATCATTTTCGGTGGTGAAAAAATACTGCCATCTTGGCCGCTTTCAAGCTACCAACCTGACAGCACAGAGCGTGGAGTCCTGAGGAGCTGCACAATAGCACATCGCTCTACTGTGTTGTCTCTTACAGGTATAATAGATGTAAACGATCCCAGGCGCATACATAATAGTATGATGTAATAACAATAATGAGATTTGAGTATTAACTTTGCATGTATGATCATTTTTTTTTTTTTGCGGTACCGGGGATTGAACCCAGGGGCGTTCTACCTCCGCGCTACACCCCTGGCCCTGTTTTTTATACTTTATTTTGAAACCGGGTCTCACAAAGTTGCGGAGGGCCTCACTAAGTAGAAAGAGAGAGAGAGACAGGGAGAGAGAGAGACAGAGCTGAGGCTGGCCACGAACCCGGATCCTCCAGTCTCCGCCTCCCAAAGTACTGGGATTACAAGCGTGCGCCACCACGCCTGGCGCTGATCATTTTTTTAACTGTAAGTTTATATAATTAACATTTTGTTTTCTCTTTTTTTGGTCCCAGGGACTGAACCCAGGGGCATTCTACATCCCAGCTACACTCCCAGCCCCTTTTCCTTCTTTTGAAGCAAGGTCTCTAAGTTGCTGAGGCCGGCCTGGAACCTGCCATCCTCCTGTCTCAGTCTCCCAAGTACTGGGATTAAAGGCATGTGCCACCACATCTGGTATATAATTTAATTTTAAATAATGGCAATATTTAGCAACTTGTTCACAAAATTCCCCACAGTTTATCAACTGGCTTTCACGGGCCAGCTGGTGAGCTTGCTCCGGCACACCGCTGGGGGGGGGGGTGGACCTGGTTAGCTTTCTGGATCCAGCGCTCATTCACAGTGTGAAATGTAAGGTGTGCTTTCCTCAATCAGAAAGTAAGGAAAGTAGCATTTTCTCTCTTAGGTCAAATTTCTTCTTGACTTTTTTACATTTTTGGTGGCTCTGACTCCTTCCTGCCATTCTCTGGGTCCTACACGCCAACGCTCCACTGGGTTGTCCCCAGCCGTTCAGCTGCTCTGCGTCTAAGGAGTGCACAGCCCCCCTCTCTCTGTTTTCTTCCTCCTCCCTCTCTCTTGGCCTGAGCAATACTGTCTTAGAGACACTGACTCCATGACGCCTTCCCTAATGGATGCCTGGCGTGCTCTCGGTCATGGTTTTAGGCATTGGGTAAGATGAAGCAGACATTAGCCGGCCATTTCTGCTTTCTGCTGTCACCTTTGCTGGGACTGTGAACTCTGGAAGGAGCGTGCCTGTGTAAGTGAGAGGTCGGGAGATGGAGAGAAGAGGGAAAAGTGGGGAGGAGGAAAGTCGGTGGTGTTTCAAAACATGTTCTCTGGCCACATAATGCTATGCTCTCGAAAAGGAGTACCCACATGGCAAAGTCTTCGTATTTTGATACTGTTTTTTTTTTTTGTTAGCTTTTTTTTTTTTGTACTGGGGATTGTACCCAAGGACATTCTACCTTTCTAACCTATACCCCCAGACCTATTTTATTTTATTTTTTTTAATTTTGAAACAGGGTCTCACTAAGTTGCTGAGGGCCTTGCTAAGTTGCCGAGGCTGGCCACCATCCTACAATCCTCCTGACTCAGCCTCCCAAGTACTGGGATGACAGGTATGCACCACCTTTTTCAAACCTTGGATTAGGTCAGGACATTGATTTTTGTGGGTTAAGACCAGCACTAAAAAAAAAAAAAAAAAGGAGCTGGGCGTGGTGGCTCACGCTTGTAATCCCAGTACTTTGGGAGGTGGAGACTGGAGGATCCGGGTTCGCGGCCAGCCTCAGCGGCCAGCCTCAGCTCTCTCTCTCTCTCTCTCTCTCACCCCCTGTCTCTCTCTCTCTTTCTACTTAGTGAGGCCCTCCATAACTTCGTGAGACCTGGTTTCAAAATAAAGTATAAAAAATAGCGCCAGGGGTGTAGCGCGGAGGTAGAACGCCCCTGGGTTCAATCCCTGGTACCACAAAAAAAAAAAAAAGGAATATACTAGATTAAGAGATAATGTTGTTATGGGACCACACAGACAGGCCTAATTATTAATTTGAAGCTTTTATTTATACACATCTATTTGTGTACTGAGTTGGGAGTAAGCTGTGTTTCGTACTGATCAAAATTTTAAAAACACCATTTTTTTTCAGTACTGGGGATTGAACCCAGGGGCATTCTACCTCTGAGCTACACCCCCAGCCCTATCTTTTATTCTTTATTTTGAAACAGGCTCTCACTAAGTTGTGGAGGGTGTCACTAAGTAGCTGAGGCTGGCCGCAAACCCATGATCCTCCTGTCTCAGCCTCCCAAGTACTGGGATTACCAGCGTGCGCCACCACACCCAGCTTAAAAACACCATTTTATATCTCATTTAATTCCCTCTTGAATCTTCTTGTTGTCATATAGAAAACATCCTATATTAATTTTAAAAAATTCAGGGTGCATAGGTTATAACTTTGAGCCTCTGCTTGACTGAAAATGTCCTATTTTTCTCCTCAGAGTTAGGGACGGCAGAACATGATTTTCCCTCTAAATTTCAAAGGCATAGTTTTGTCGATAAGAATGATGATACTGTACCTTTGTAGGCAAACTTTTTTTCTCTCTCTAGAAACTCTGTGTATTTTCTCTAATTTTTGGATTTAGAACTCTCCTTGGACATTTCCAATAAGATATTTCGCTCATTCTACTGGGCACTTATTTTGTTTGTCCTTTAGAGGTAAAGATGAAGGTGGCCCTTTATTTACTCCCCTTTGCCTTGTTTCTGGACTTCCTATTAAATTGATTTGTCCCCAGATTTCTTAACTTTTCTTCATATTGTTTATCCTTTTGCTCTTTGTATTAGGAATGTTCTTCCCTCCAGTTCATCTTAAAGAGTACTAGTTTAATTGTTCATCTCTTTATTTTTTTTCTCTCTATGGCTCCATTTTATTTCAACAACCATATATTTAAAAAAATTATTTATAGCTTTTACATTGAGTAAAATTCATTCATTTTGGAACCTAGTTCTGTGAGTTTTATTTTTTTTTTTTTTTACAGTACCGGGGATTGGACCCAGGGGCTTTCTACCTCCGAGCTACATCCCCGGCCCTATTTTTTATACTTTATTTTGAAACCGGGTCTCACGAAGTTGTGGAGGCCTCACTAAGTAGCTGAGGCTGGCCGCGAACCTGGATCCGCCGGTCTCCGCCTCCCAAGTACTGGGATTACAAGGTGCGCCACCACGCCCGGCCTAGTTCTGTGAGTTTTGACAAACACATCTGGTCGAGTAACCATGACCATGATCAAAACAGAACATTTCATTACTTCCAGAATTAGTTTCTCTGCCTCACCCCCACCCCAACCTCAGACCCTGCAAACCACTAATTTCAACAACTCTGTTTTTATTTTTAAAATTTCCAGGAGCTTTTTGGTGGTTTTGATTTCTATTTTTTCCCCTT
The DNA here is from genome assembly GCA_004027185.1 of Glis glis. NCBI lineage: Eukaryota > Metazoa > Chordata > Mammalia > Rodentia > Gliridae > Glis > Glis glis. Next base: position 150,582 of record PVJS01000125.1, on the reverse strand, counting down.
AGTAATTTGTTCCTGGTTGATTCAACTGGATAATGTTGTAATATTCAACATAATATGATGTAATGTACTCTTGAATGTTTTTCAACATTTTCATGCACAAATTACTTGTTTTTTTCTCGGGTTCGCTGTGTTCTCTTGTATCCTCTCTCGTTTACATCTTTATCTTTTTCTTTTTTGCTACTGGATTTTCTTTAATGACCGGAGGGTGGTTGGCTGTCTGTTTTGTGTGTGTGGGGGTGGGGGGTACTGGGGATTGAACCCAAGGGCATTCTACCTCCAGCCCTTTTTAATTTTTTTTTTTTTTTGCGTTACCGGGGATTGAACACGGGCGTTCTACCTCCGCGCTACACCCCCGGCCCTATTTTTTTTATGCTTTATTCTTGAAACCGGGTCTCACGAAGTTGCAGAGGGCCTCACTAGGTAGGTAGGTAGGTAGGTAGAGAGAGAGAGAGAGAGAGAGGAGAGAGAGAGAGAGAGAGAGAGAGAAGAGAGGAGAGAGGAGAGAGATCGATCAATTGATCGTGCGCGCACTGAGGTTGGCCGTGAACCCGGATCCTCCGGTCTCCACCTCCCAAAGTACTGGGATTACAAGCGTGCTCCACCACGCCCGGCTCCCTTTTTAATTTTGAAACAGTGTCCTTCTAAGTTGCTGAGGCTGGCCTCAAACCTGTGATCTCCCTGTCTCAGCCTCCCAAGTACTGGGATTACAGGTGTGTGCCACCACGCCTGGCCTTGTCTGTTTGTTTTTAGGAACAAAGATGAGACTGAGCAGCACAGGCAGCTGGCTTGGGTTTCCCTCAGGCGAGAAGGTCCAGTTCCCCAGGAGGTCTCACCCTTGGCTGGGGATGCTGACTATGGGCTTACCCAGGTGATGTGAGCGGCCAGGGGTATCCATAGCCAGCTTCTCAGAAGTGCATGGGTGGAACCAGCTATGGAGGGGAGCCCCTCAAGTTCCTGGAACACTCAAAACAAAAACAGAAGCTTCTGTGGGTCGAGTGCTTTAGAATATTCTACTCATGAATAGTGCTGCACCTCCTGCCCCTTGTGTCTGATGCGGAGTCCACGAGTCTTCATCTCAGGCCTCAAGACGGGGTCAATGCCTCTCCTGTTCGTGAACTGTATTCTGAATAGGGAAGAAAGGGAGAAGACAAAGGGCTTGTTTAGTCACCTGGTCTGGGTGCACTTCTTTGAACAGCTTTAAACAACACTTTTCCTCCTGTCTCTGTATATAATATGTATATGTACATTTAAAAATATTTCATTTGGGCATTGGGGGGTGATGCTTGGGTTGCCATTTGAATTGGAATCATATGTATGTATGTACATAGATATGATTTTGAAGGCTGTCTTTGATCAACATTCTTACTGCTATAATTCAGAACAACTGGCCACACAACTTAGAGGAAGAACGATTTATTTGCTCACAGTTTTTTTGAGATTTCAGGTTCAGTCTGTATTAGGCCAGGTCTGCAAAGCTCAGGGCATGGTAGCGGGAAGCAGGGAGGAGAGAGCAAGGGCTCTGCTCTCACATCATGGAGGTCGAAAGCAGAGAGAGAGCAAACAAGCAAGGGATTCAAATAAAAAACACAGTCCCTGAGGCCACACACCCAGGGACCCACCTTCTCCAGTCACAGCCCACCTGCCTAGGTTACCACCCAGTAAATCCATCACAGTGGACCCAGACACTAAAGAGATTGCAACCCTCATGACTTAATTACATCAACTCTGAACATTAATGCATGAGCCCTTCACAGGATGTTCTATATCTAACCATAACAAAGGTAACACATGTTTCTTTTAAAATATGGCACCTAGTGCAGACCTTCTACAAAATCCCTCTTTCCTTCTAATGCCATTAACCTGTGATGGAGAAGGGTTAAAGCTGGACATCTTTCTCCTTGATCCAAGGCACTGAACACAGCAGAAGTCTAATGATCTCCTGAGTTTTACTTTAATCATATAATCAATGACCAGGAACAAGTGCGTTTAAAGAAGACTCGATATATTCTGTGGTTAGACTGCCTTGCGGTCCCTAGGAAAGCCATGTGACTTGATGAGCAAGTGGCTTGGAAGAGAAAGGAACCGCCAGGGACTCAGTCATTGGCAAGGCTGCACACAATGCTCAGTTCATTTTCTTGAGCACATACTGCTGTGAATGATTCCAGTTTTGGTATAATTTCTTTTTTTTTTTCCTCCCCTCAGTCTGCCTACCCTGGGAAACCATATTTTAGTACATTTCATGTGCACAATTTGGAACTTAACAAATTGAAGTGTATCAAGCAGTTTCCCTTTCTTCCCAGGTTCTCTAATTCCATTGCAGAGGCCAATGGTTAAGTAGATTTTCATTTGTTGAAATTGCGTTTTATAGCCTAGCAAGCTAGGAAACAAGTCATTTGCAAATTACTGAATAAATAGAATGTTAGGATTGCAAGGAAATTCATCCTGTGGTCCGGGGGGGGGGTTATCAGCAGTTACCTGGATTTCTGTGATGAGAAGAATATTGGGTCTTTCCTGGACTCTGCAGAATGGTGTGATTAGTAATGTCTGTCTTAAGCACAGGAAGTAGCACACAAACTTAATATAGAGCAGTATGCCAATGGTTGTTGTTGTGAGACGATAACATTTTTGTGCTTCTAATGTTATGTATTTTTTTTTTGTGGTACTGGGGATTGAACCCAGGGGTACTCTACCTCCAAGCTACACCCCCAGCCCTATTTTTTTTTTGCAGTACTGGGGATTGAACCCACGGGCATTCTACCTCCAACCTACAACCCCAGCCCTATTTTTTATCCTTTATTTTGAAACTGGGTCTCACGAAGTTGCAGAGGGCCTCACTAAGTAGCTGAGGCTGGCCGTGAACCTGCAATCCTCCTGTCTCAGCCTCCCAAGTACTAGGATTACAAGTGTGTGCCACTACACCTGGCTTAATGTTTTGTGTTTATTTTGATATTTTTCAGACTACAGTAATGCCTTAGAGTTGAGTCCCCAATTTATATGTATTCTTTTTCTTTTCTTTCTTTCTTTTTTTTTTTTTTTGGTAGTGGGGATTAAACTCAGGGGCATTTTACCTCTGACTTACATCCCTAGCCCTTTTTATTTATTTTTATTTTTTGTAGTACTGGGGATTGAACCCAGAGGCAATGTAACTCTGAGCTACACCCCCAGCCCTATTTTTCGTTCTTTATTTTAGAACAGGGTCTCACTAAGTTGTGGAGAGCCTCACTAAGTAGCTGAGGCTGGCTGCAAACCTGTGATCCTCGGGTCTCAGCCTCCCAAATACTGGGATTACAAGTGTGCACCACCACGCCCAGCTATTTTTTGTTTTGAAACAGGAGCTAGCTAGTTTGCTCAGAGTCTCGCTACTTGCTGCAGTTGTCCTCGAACCTGCAATCCTCCTATCTCAGCCTCCCAAGTAGTAGGATTATAGGTGTGTGTCACCATGCCCGGCTTGCGTGTGTTCTTTTTGGCTGTAATCAACAGTGCTGCTTGGTGTCACATGCTTCCTCTATGTCACATGCTATTCTATGTCATCTTCTTCCTTATTGTATATCCCATGATCAATACCAGCAACAGCATAGGGAACATAGTCTCTTCCACCATCATCTCAAATTGTTTAAACACCATGTAGGTGTATAGGTGAGTGTGTGCCCAAATGCACACACAAATTAATTTCTTGCTTTTTAAGCCATAATTCAAAATCTAGGTGACACATTCCAATAGCCAATAACCATTTCCCGGTGCGGCGGGCCAGGTTTACCGTGTCATCCTTTGAGAATGCCTTCCTTTATAAATCCACAAGAGGAGTTACAATGGAGTCCTGCCGAGGAAGTAAATCAATAGGTGGTAAGTCTTTTGACCCTTCCAGCCAGAAAGAGAATTTGGTAAATCGTTAGACAGGTTATCGACTGCCCTTTAGAGCGCCGGGGGTTTGGATTCTGTACCTCTATTCAGCCGGGGCTTGTATTTCATGTACGCGGCCTACATTATCATAATCCATTTTTCGCTTTTATGTTATCTATCAGCGGTTCTCGTAAGCCTCCTTTCTGAAGGGCATTCCCATTTACTTGCTCTAATTCACTGTCTTTTTTTTTTCCAAATCATAAAATTGATGTTTTGCAACCAACGGCGTGGTATGTGAGTTGTTTATAGAGGTGCTGTGGGGAAGCAGATTAGAGGGGGAGCTAAGAATGAAGTGATGGTTCGGGAAGGAAATTCATGACTAGACATCACAGCGCGAGAGCAGGATGCGCAAAGGAGCGCATTAAACCCGAAAATCCTGAGAGAATGTTACCATTGGAATCATGCTACGACTTTGGCCAATGTTGGATAGCACCAATGGTCTGCTAACAAATTTTTCCTTAAGTGGTTCTATTAGGTAGAAAAAGCCCAGATTGACCCAACATATAAAAAAGTATTATTTTAAAATGCCTCTGCCTATTAAGTGGTGATTCTCCCAGCAGTGCTCAAACTGGAATATCAGTGGAAATAGTTAGAATTGTTGATGCACTTATATGAATCTTAAAACATTTAATGTGAGGATTTCTTCATTTATGCAATTTTACAAACCTAAAAACATTACCAAAAGCTGGGCACAGTGGTGCATGACTGTAATTCCAGTACTTGGGAGGCTGAGACAGGAAGATTGTAAGTTCAAGGTCAGCCTCAGCAATTTATTTATTTATTTATTTTTGCGGTACCGGGGATTGAATCCAGGGTATTCTACCTCTGAGCTACACCCCCAGCCCTATTTTTTTATCCTTTATTTTGAAACTGGGTCTTACGAAGTTGCGGAGGGCCTTACTAGGTAGCTGAGGCTGGCTGTGAACCCAGATCCTCCGGTCTCCGCCTCCCAAGTACTGGAATTACAAGTGTGCGCCACCACGCCTGGCTAGCCTCAGCAATGTAGCATGATCTTCAGCAACTTCAGACCCTGTTTTCCAAAAAAAAAAAAACCCAAAATAGAACTGTGGGTATAGCTCAGAGATAGAATGCCCTGGGTTCAATCCCCAGTACAAAAAAAAAAAAAAGATAACCAAGTAGGATGATTTTTCAATTATTAGTGAAATTGCCCAGGAATTTTTTTACTTAAGGGAAGAACTTGCAGGTTTTCTTATTCTCTTATATAATATGCTGCTTTCCATTATGGCTATTAAACACAGTATTTCAGGTACAGGGGATGCGAGTTTTAAAAAGTCCTCTTGCAGAATGAAGTAAAAACGAAGATATTAATGTGAATGAGCGCTGACATGCTCTGCACGTGAGGAATGTCTGAAGAAGGCCCAAGGCTTGGCTTTTGGGGTTCAGGCCTTCTGCTAACTTTGGGCTCCAGGTGGAAAGAAAGCAAATGGCAGGAAGAGAGAGGGTGTACTCCGAGGCCGCAGAGACACCTGCGGAGGCAGTGGAGGCTGCTCTCCATTCTTGTCTTGGTAGCTTGGAGCTGGCCTTGGTTCAGATTTTCTCTTTTTTTGTGTGTGGTGTTGGGGATTGAACCCAGAGGCATTCTACCTCTGAGCTACACCCTCAGCCCTGTTTTATTTATTTGGAAAGAGGGTCTCGCTAGGTTGCTGAGAACCTTGCTAGGTTGCTGAAGCTGACTTCACACCTGCGATCCTCCTGTCTCAGCCTCCCAGGTACTGGGATTACAGGCATGTGCCACCATGCCCGGCTTCAGTTCAAAGTTTCTAGGCGTTGGAGAGGTCTTTCTTAAGCAAATCTGTTCACATTTCCATTTTCTGGGGAACACAGCACCATGTAGATGCATATCCAGCAGTGCGCACCTCTGTCTGCAGTGGCTCCGCGTCCCTATCCCTGGGCCTCCACCCTTCGTGGGGAGCTGTGGCCTTGCACCGGCCTCTGTGGTGCTGCCTGCCTCCTGTTGTCCGTGGCATTTGTTAGTGTTCCCTTTGCTGGTGGCAGCCCCTTTGTGCCCGCTGTGAGCTCCTCAGCTGCTCCGCTCTGAGTTGTTGTCCTGTGGCAGCTGTGGCGTGGCCGTTCTCACGGATGGTCCATCCCTGTCTGCCTTGTGCCTGTTCTCCATCTCTCCCTCTCTCCTCGTCCCTCTCCACTCCTGTCTCCGTGCCCCTCCCTGGTTCAGCTGTTACCTTTTCTCCCTCTGTCTGGCCGTGAATGCAGACATCTGTCCTCAAGCTGCATCCAGGGGAGCCAGAGTCCATGAGTAACGATGGTGTCACAGCAAGAGAGCTGTCCTTTAATTTACTTGTCTCCCATTCCACTTGGACACACTTGGGTCATACTTCTTCACGTGGGAGCTGCTGGAGCAGGATGACAGTCACCTGCACACACTGGTAACCCCCCCTCCACCACCGTGGTTCCTGGCCAGGCCTGCTCTGATAAGTCAGACACCCTTTCAGGTTGGTGAGTGCCGTGATGTAGTGGGGGATTTAGTTTGAAGTCCCTCTTGTGTGGGGACAGGACTAATATCATTGTCACAAGTTCCATATTTCACATATTGGATATCTTTACTCATTTTATGTCTGTTACTTTGACCTGGCGACAAGTAGGAGGGGGTGTCGAAATCTCCCCATGCTGCTTCCTCCTGTCTTGTCAATTTTACTTTCATATTCTCTCTCTCTCTCTCTCTCTCTCTCTCTCACACACACACACACACACACACACACACACGCATACACACGCATACACTTAAACATTTTTTGATGCTAATGATAGGTATATTTATAGTTAGAATAATATTTTTATGATGGTGAATTGAATCTTATCTCTACATAGTATCTCTGTTTTTCTTTCTTTTTTTTTTTTCATGGTACTAGGGATTGAACCCAGGGATAATCTACCTCTGAGCTACACTCCCAGCCCTATTTTATTTTTTTTATTTTGAAACAAGGTCTTGCTAGGTTGGTGAGGGTCTCGTTAAGTTGCTGAGGCTGTTCTTTGACCCATGATCCTCCTGTTTCAGCCTCCCAAGTATTGGGATTACAGGCGTGTACCACCACGCCTGGCAATATCATTGTTCTTTTTTTTTTTTTATTACTGCATTGCAATCATACATCTTGAAGGATTTCAGGGTGATTGACACATACATGCACTCATCGGTCAATTAGCCCTCCCCAATTCCCACCCCTGCCTCCCCCCTCCCTCCTTCCTGTTTTCAGCATAGTAGTTGACTTTGATATCTTTGTGTAAGTCTATCCTGTGCACCAGTTTGTTTCCCTCTCCTCCCCTCTCATCTCCCCCAGTTAGTTCGCCTTCTTTGCTCATCTGAGGTTTTCTGTCTTTGTCTGAAGTCCCTCCTGTGCGGGGTCGTGGCTCATCCTCCCATGACCTCAGCACTGGGGTACTCCGGGGCAGGGCTGGGGGCTCATCCACCCACGTCCCCAGTGCCAGGGGGAGGGGTTCTCTGGGGGCGAGTCCGAGGCCTCCCCTGTCCCAGGTCCCCAGCACCGGGGTGAGTGGTTCTCCTGGGGCAGGGCCAAGGGCTCACCCGCCCCACATTCCCAGCGTAGAGGGTCTCCAGGGGCAGGGCCAAGGACTCAACCACCCCGCTTCCCCAGCACTGGGGGAAGGGATTCTCCAGGGGCGGGGCTGAGGGCTCCACTGCCCCAGGTCCCCAGCGCCCGGGGGGGGGTCTCCAGGGGCAGGCCAAGGGCTTGCCCGCCCCGCCTACCCATCGCCAGGAGGAGGGGGTCTCCGGGGACGGGGCCGAGGACTCACCTGCCCCACATCCCCAGCGATGGGGTGGGGGGTCTCTGGGGATGGGGCCGAAGGCTCACCTTCCCTGGGTCCCCAGCACCCGGGGTCTCTGTGGGGGGCCGAGGGCTCGTTCGCCCCGTGTTCCCAGTGCTGGGGGGAAATGTCTTCAGGGGTGGGGCCAAGGGCTTGCCCACCCTGTGTCCCCAGCGCAGGGGGTCGCTGAGGGTGGGGCCAAGGGCTCACCCACCCTGCATCCCCAGTGCCTGGGGGAGGGGTTCTCTGGGGGCGGGGCTTATGGCTCACCTGCCTCCATGTCCCCAGCATGGGGGGGGTGGCTCCGGGGGCAGGGCCGAGGGCTTGCCCACCCCACGTCCCCAGTGCTGGGTAGGGGGGACTCTGGGGGTGGGTCCGAGGGCTCGCCTGCCCCGCATCCTCAGCACTGGGAGAGGGGTTTTCTGGGGGTGGGGCCAAGGGGCTTGCCTGCCCCGCGTCCCCAGCGTCGGGGGAGGGTCTCCGGGGGTGGGGCCAAAGGCTCACCCGCCCCTTGTCCCCAGGGCCGGGGGGGAGGGGATTTCTGGGGGCGGGGCTGAGTGCTCACCGGCCACGTGTCCCCAGCACCAGGGGGAGGGGTTCTCTGGGGGCAAAGCCAAGGGCTTGCCTGCCCCGCATCCTCAGTGCCAGGGAAAGGAGTTCTCTGGTGGCGGGTCCTAGGGTTTTCCCGCCTCACGACCCCAGTACAGGGGTCTCTGAGGGTGGGGCCGGGGGCTGACCCGCCCGTGTTCGCAATGCTGGGCTGCTGGGGAGGGGGCCATATCTCACCTACCTATGTCCTCAGTTCTGGAGTGTTCCAGGATGGTGTTGGGTTGCTCATGGGGGGCCGTGGCTGGCCGGTTCATGTTCGCAGAGTTGGGCTGCTCCTGTGTATGGCCACCTCTTCTTTGTCTCTTCTCATCGCACTCGTAGCGGGAGCAGAGGCTCACGGCCCACCCCCCCCGAAACCATCGTCATTGTAGGTGCGGGTCTGGATTGACTTGGGCTTCATCATGTTCCGGAGTTGATCGGTTTCAATGGTGGTCTATAGTTGTTGTTTTCACAAGGATCTGCTGTCTCTTTGCTGTTGGTCTCTGGGAGTCGCGGTATAGGCGTGGCCCCGCATAGATGGCGCCTTCGCCTCTGCTCTCTACTTACCAGGTGAACTGCGTGGAGTTCTGTTTACCCCCCCCAACCCCCCGTCCGCGGCCTCGCACTCCGCTGATCTTCGGCTCTCTGTTTTGTTGAGTTTTGTCTGCCCCACTTTTCTTGTTAAGAAGCAATCTTCCCGCCGGCCGTTTTCTGAGTTTCGGAGTGCCGGTGACACGTTATCTCACTCACCCGTGTTCTTGTTGGGTGGCTCCAGGGGGCCATGCCATGTCCGTCCATGTCCTCAGTGCTGGGGTGTTCTGCGCCGGTGCTAGGCTACTCCAGGGGGGCCATGTTTCACCCGCTCGTTTTCTCGGTGTTGGGGTGCTCCTGTGCCTGGCCGCCTCATCTATGTCTCTCCGCGTCGCTTTCTTTGCGGGGCTGAGGCTCGCGTCCCACCCTTTGCAGCGGTCGCCGTTGTAGGTATGGATCTGGTTCAACTTGGGCTTCATCATGGTCCGATGTCGACTGCTTTCGATGGTGGACTATAATCGCTGGTTTCACAAGAATCAGCTGTTTCTTTGCTGGAGGATTCCAGGAGCCGCGGTGCTGGTGTGGCTCAGCCAAGATGGCGCCTTTGTCTCTGCTCTCCGCTCACCAGGTGAGACGCTTTGAGCTCCCCGCCGCCCTCCGCTCTGTCCACTGCCTCGCATTCCGCTGCACCCTGGCTCTCATTGTTTTGTTGAGTTTTGGCTGCCCGACTTTTCTTTTCAAGATGCAGTCTTCCCGCCAGCCAAGCTCCGACTCTTGGAATGCTGATGACACGCTGCCTCTCGCTATCCCGCCATCTTGGTTCTCCAGTATCTTTGTTCTTAACTCCTCTTTTAAAAAAGTATTTTGTCTCATTAGTGTAGCTATTTTATAGTAAAGTTTAAAAAAGTCTGACAGTATTGGTCTTTTAACTGGAAAGTATCATTTACATTTTTATGATTATTGAATTGTTTCCCCCACCTGCTATGTCCTATTTATTCTAGGTTACCTGTTCTTTCTGTTCTCATTCCTTTTTTATTGTATTTATTTAAGTTTTTGATACTTTTTAATTTCATTTTTCTCTTTCATGGGATCTGAATTTATGTAGGCTATTTCTATTCTTTATGGCTCTTCTTAAATTTTTACTACATGTATTTAAGAAAAATCTGAAATTTAATAATATCCTATAATTTTTCTCATGAAGGACCTTAAAATACTTTAATTTTGTATTACTTTCTCAACTTGTGCAGTATTTTAGCTTTGTCTTTAAACAATCCCCATCGCAGACATTATCGTTATTTTGCATCTTGCGTGCATAGCCGTGTCCTTGCTTGCACACATTCATAGTCTATATGCGAAAGTTTACTTTTTGGAATTTTAGCTTGTCCTTCTGGAATTATTTTTTTTTTCTGAAATGAATCCTTTATAAGTAACTTCACAGAAGATTTGATGGTAGTAATCTCTCCCAGGGTTTATTTTAAAATGCTTTATTTTTTCATCTCTAAAAATAATTTTTTTTGTGGTACTTGGAATTTAACCCAGGGGCATTCTACCTCCAAGATACACCCCCAGCCCTATATTTTATTCTTTATTTTGAAGCAGGGTCTCACTAAATTGCAGAGGGCCTCACTAAGTGCCTGAGGCTGGCCACAAACCCCGATCTTCCTGTCTCAGCCTCCCAAGTATTGGGATTACAAGTGTGCACCACCACTCCCGGCTCTAAAAATAATTTTGAATGCTATGAAACAATCATTGTTTCTATAAAATGGAGTTGCTTAGATTTGGGAGAAATAGTTAAAATTATGCATTAAAACTTTCTATCATCTCCCTGTGTCCAAAACAGTTGTGATCTTGGCCTGTGGACAAAATCACTCCCTTGGTTAAACCAATCAGCGTGTGAGATGTGGTCCAAAGCAGAGTCCTTCGACCTTCTCTGGACTCAGAAAGGCAGAGCTGCAAAGACTTTAATAGTGAGAGGTCACAACTTTTGCTTTTTAAATGTTTTAAGAATTAAAGTTATATTTTCTCAAAAAATAGATGGTAGCTGGGCACAGTGGTGCACATCTGTAATCCCAGTACTTGGGAAACTGAGACAGGAGGATTGCAGGTTCAAGGCCAGCTTCAGCAACTTAGCAAGACCCTCAGCAACTTAGCAAGACCTTATTTCAAAATAAAAAAATGAAAAAGGGGCTGGGGATGTAGCTTGGAGGTAGAATACCCCATGGGTTCAATCCCCAGTACCAAAATTTAAAAAGTAGGTAATATATTTAAAAAATGTTAAGACATTTTCTCTTTCATGGATGATGCCCTGCTGGGCACAAAGGGGCCTGCGTCGGGGATCCCCGGACCATCCCGAGGTTTGATCATTCTTTAGGAGGGCTCACAAGATCAGCAAATAGTCATGCTCAGTCATGGCTATGGTTTATCATGTGAGAAGATACCAAGCGAAGTCGGCAAAGGGGAAAGTGCATGGGGCACGTCCGGGAGAAGCTTCTAGAATCCTCTCCCAGCAGAGTCACGTGGCTGCACCCAGTTCTCTGAGAAAGGGGAGAACTGTCAAATACCGTCAGATATCGCCAACTAGCGAAGCTGGTTAGAGACTCAGTGCCCAAGCTTTTCACCGGCGTCTGTCAGCAAGTTCCATACACCCACAGGGAAGGCAGCTGTTTGTACAAAGTGCGTAGGACAGTGACCACTGTGCTAGCCACCGCGCCTGGTCACTTCTCTCTGTTTTTAATACAGCATTTCATGGGAATCTGGATTTGCTGCAACTAGCAGCCCAGTTTTGATACATACTCATCCAATTCTCGTGTTTTCTATTTATGATGCTTAGATATTTCACGGGGATCTGGGGATGTAGCTCAGCGGTAGAATGCTTGCCTGCCATGTGGGAGGCCCTGGGTTCAATTCCCAGCACTTCAAAAACAAACAGAAACCAGTTTCACATACTCCCCATCTCTCGACCGCCTTTCAGTGTATGATATGTCAGATGTCCATGATTATGGCGTATTGTTCAGGAAGTTTATGAATGGGTCTGTTTACCCACTCCGTGTGTGTGTGTGTGTGTGTGTGTGTATGTGTGTATAATTATCAGTACAGTTGTATTACCAGTTCAATACATGTGTACAATGTGCATATCTGTCACCTTCTTTGTGTTGGGAACATTCACAATCCTCTCTAGATGCTATTATGAGATATTCGGTTAACTGTTGCCAACCATAGTCATCCTACTGTGCTATAGAACAGAAGTTACTTCTCCTCTCCAACTGTACCCCTGGACCCACTGTCCATCCTCTTTGTATCTGTCCTTCCCACACACAAATATCTATTGAGGTCGTTCTGTGAGCCAGACACTGGCAGGGGCTGGAGATGTGAGCAAGAATGTGCTCTGACAGGGGACAGGGTAGTCTGTGCTTGCTGTCACCAAACACTCATTGTACTGTGGGACAGAGATGCATGACACTCAGAAGACACACATGAATAAGATGAGCCTCATAACGGGAAGAAAAGCAGCCAGGGTCCATTCCTAACCCCAATCTGGGAGGCCGGGAAAGCTTCCCGGGGAGGGTGACATTTAAGGCAGACCTGAAAGATAAACACACTTCCTCAGGGAAGAGGCCCAGGTGTCCCAGGCAAGGGGAATGGCCTTTCCAGGAGACATGGGAAAGCGGGGTAAGCTGCAGGGACCAACATGGTCACCCTTGGCCAGAGCTGGAGTGTGAGTGAGAAGTCCTCAGACGGTGAGCCGTGGTTGCCTTGGAAGACAGGAGGCCGGACTTTAGTCCAAGATTGGTGGGATGCCACTGAAAGGTTTTACTCAGAGTATGGCATGATCACATTTACATTTTGCAATGTTTGTTTTAGTGATTCAGATTGGAGGGGCAAGACCAGCAAGTGTTGTAGTTACCTGGAAGATAAATGTGGCCTAGAATTAAAAGTGCACTGAAAGTGTGTGTGTGTGTGTGTGTGTGTGTGTATGTGTGTGTAGATATATTTAGCAGACGGAGTTGGTAATTGACTGATTGGGTGGATGAGGAGTCAGGGTTACTACCAGGTGTCTACCTTGGTCATTTGGGCACTAATACTTGAAAAAAAGAGAATACGGGGGAGGAACTTGTTTCAGAGATGTTGAATTCTGAGTTTCAGACTGATTGTGTTTGAGTAGGTATGGGATATACAAAGGGAAATGCCACTGATTCTAAAACTTGGATTTGCAAGGGATCAGTAGATAGCTAGAGAGGTTCTCAGCTGCAGGAATGAGTGAGATACCCAGGTGGGGTGTGGACTGGGAAGAGAAGAAAAACCCATGTTAGGACCCTGTAGATAGGGCAGGCAGGCAAAAGAGGAGCCCACAGGAGACAGAGGGAACAAGAGAGAAGGAGAAGCCAAGCTGGGACTGCATGGGGACATGGAAGCTGAGAAAGAGGACATTTCAAGATGGAGGGAAGGGCATGCATGAGCAGGACTAAAAGATGTTTGTTTGATGTGTCTGCAGGATGTCATTATGACTTTGGGGGGACAGACATCTGGAACAAGCGTGAAGCCAGACAGAGTTGAGGAGAGAGTTGGCGGGGAGGCGAGCAAAGACAGTGAGGTCAGGCCTCTTCTTACAGAAGTTTGGCTGAAGGCTAGAGCATGGTGGGTGGGTCAAAGTGAGGAATAGTAAAAGGTAAGGGAGCCCTGAGCACACTCAGCTCAGAAGTAGCTAAGAGGACAGAGAAGCAAGGTTGAGGTTTGGGGAGAGAGTAGGGAAAACTGAATGATGCAGGGCAGGAGGATGGGATGGGATCCAGAATAATGACGGAGAGGTGACATTAGCCAAGAGCACCGGTACCTCTTCCATTGTGATGGAAGCAAAGGATGAGACATTGGGTGTTAAAACACTGTTTTACAGCACAGTATTTTAATTATGTTCCTTTAAAACATTTCTCCGCAGACACTACCCAAAGCAGTCCTTCACCACCGTGGCAGACACACCTGAAAACCTTCGCCTGAAGCAGCAAAGTGAACTGCAGAGCCAGGTAATTTCTAGAAGGTCTATTTTGTTACATTGGCACTGAAGATTATTTGCAAGGCTCTTTTGTTGTTCTATTTCTCAGGGTTTTTGTCATTATATTATTCATGCCACTCACCAGCCAGTCTGGTGACTGACAGCAGGCCTGTTTGGGAATTCTGGATGAAAGTATTGAACATCTGCATTGTCCCCGCTCTTGGATCATATTGATATTCTTGGTTCTCTTATTCCTATGGGACTAGGGCACATAAATGAGTTCTGGTCAGAGTAAATGTTTCACAACAATATTGATTTATTTGGCCCTAAATATTTAAACATATTTTATAAATAGCTTTTCCACACCGCATATGCAGGGGAAACACAAGGTGTCGACGCGACCCAGTTGCAGTGCGTGTGGGGCTGACACTCCGTCTGTGCATCTCACACCAGCCCCTTGCTTTGTTTTCATCCTGTCACTTTATTCATATTTTTTCATATGTCACATTGACAGCATGAACAAAGATTAGAACACCACAGTTGGCTCCTACTCAACCACTTTGGATGCCAACTTGCCTTCAATATGGTGAATTACATCGGCTAAGACTAGGGTTTTGAATGGCAGGGTTCCCTACAGGGACACCCAGTTTCTTTAAGAAATGCAAGACATTCTTTCAAAGGAGTTGCCTTGCCCGACATGGTGTGGGAAGATGCTGAACAAGTACGTTGCAGCCCATTGGTCAATGGTGTAGTAAAACCACACCACAGAGGGAAGAAGGAAGGTAGGTTGTAGGGCCCCCTTCAGCTGTTCATTAGTTGTGGCCTTGTACCAGCTGCCCTGATTCTTTGTGCTTCTGAAGAGTGAAATAGTCTCTGTTGTCTATCTGACTTGAGGTGGCTGCAGTTATCAAATGAGGTACTTAGGTGTGAAATCATTCCAAAAAGTTAAAAAAATATTCTAAGACTGGGAAGAATGATGATTATGATGATGATGATGATGATGATGATGATGGTTCGTAGGAGTTCCTGGTATGAAAGAGTGGAATTTGTGAAGGAAAGAGATATTTAGTTAATAGTCTTTGAAAATGTCAGCCTGAAGTTTTCCTGCTTGAAAATTGTCAGCTTTCAGTCCCTAAGGATGAAATTATTTCCTTGATGGTCTAATCACAGGGGACACTGTGATTTCCTTCCTTCTCTTTTTGTGGGACTTGGAGCCATTTCTCAGTCCATTTAATGCTAGAAAATAGAACTCAAAGTAGAATTTACTCTTGGCTAAGGCCATGAAGACTTGGTTGGGAGCTAATGTTTGGTTTGTGTAAAATGCCAGTTTTTGTGTGCTGAGCCATTAACTCCAAAACCTGGGTACTGGCCAAAAAGAGATGCCTATGGAGGCCAGCAAGGACACCCCTGCTCCTTTACACTGCTGGGGGTACCGGGACTCAGGTCCAGTCTGTGCAGATCCAATATGCCTTTATTTTCATCAAGTTAGCATTAATCAGACAATTCTAGATCAATATTTCAAACATACTGGAACATAGAACTAAGTAAAGAAATCATATACTGTGTACTGCCTGTCACACACTCTAGACTGGGCAAAATAATTTATAATTAGTTAATTATAATGAAAAATTCAGGGGATAATAATAATCATGATGATGATTAGGGAAGAGGACTAACACAGACCTGGGATGACTATGTTTAATTGACAATAAGGATCCAAACCGGAAGGCGCTGTGTGGGCCAGGCTGGAGGTGCTCTCTTCATTTAGTTTTTTAAAAAATTTCCTTTTGATATTGAAGATTGAACCCAGGGACATTCTACCTCTGAGCTAAACCCTCAGCCCTATTTTATTTTTTATTTTGAAACAAGGTCCCACTGAGGGCCTTGCTAAGTTGCTGAGGCTGGCCCTGAACCTGTGATCCTCCTGTCTCGCCTCCCAAGTACTGGGATTACAAGCGTGCGCCACCATGCCTGGCTCCCTCCCTCTTTTTGAAAGGGTTATAAACATGGCCAGCAGGTTATACCTTCACATGAAATCCTCTCAACCTTTTTTTGGGGGGATCTATATTAGGTGCCAGAATGTCATGATAAAATGACACCATGAACAAGCACCCCAGGAGTGGAGCCTTGAAGGTAGAGAAGGAATCTTATATAAACAGCGACTCCTTCTCTCTGAAGGCGCACTGCTCCCTCGGGCTCAGGGAATGGTTGGAGGTGCTTTAGCTCGGTGCAGGGGCAAGTGTTTGTTGGTTTCCCCCATATGCCTGGCTTTAGAAATGCAAAGAGAAAAGGAGGTCATTAGCCAGCTGTGAGCTTCAGGAGGCAGCTTGTCCAGATAATTCTAGGTGGAGTGACAAGAGGTAACAGAGATATGCATACGTGATAAGGGATTGCCAAGCAGTGGGCAGGCAGAGGTGTATCAAATTCTCTTAAGATTTTGCTCAAGCTGGGCATGGTGGTGCATGTGATAATACAGTACTTGGAAGGCTGAGACAGGAGTATTGCAGGTTCAAGGCCAGCCTGGGCAATTTAGCAAGACCTAGTCTCAAAATAAAACAATAAAAAAGCTTGGGGATGTAGCTCAGTGGTAGAGTTCTTGATTAGCATGTGGGAGGCCCTGGGTTGAATCCCCAGTGAAAACACACACACACACACACACACACACACACACACACACACACAGCCAATGTTGGGCATTGGGGATATAAAGACATCATCACCATCATCGTCATCAATAAGGACAATCTAGCTATGTTCCAGACACATAATTTTACATGTTTTTTTTTTTTATACTGGGGATGAACCCATGGGTATTCTACCTTCAAGCTACACCCCCAGCCCTTTTTTAAATTTTTTACTTTGAAACAGGGTCTTGCTAAGTTGCTGAGGCTGGCCTCAAACCTGCAATCCTCCTATGTGCACCCCCACACCCAGCTCACTTTACATGTATTCTTTTATGAACTCTCAAATAACTCTATGAGATAGGCATTTATTACTATCCCTACTTAGATGTGACACTCTACTTTTAAGGAGTTTAATAACGTGCCCTTGCATGCTTATCTGGTAAGGAGTTGAACTCGGAATAGAATCTGGATCTGTCTGTGAGCTCCCCGTGTCTTAACTACTAACCTGGTTCCATTGCTCAGAAAAATCCTAAAATCGGATGTGTAAGGGAATTATTGCAATACAAGGGATGAGGCAGTCTATGTCAAGGGATAACTGTGCAGATAGAGGAAGTAGGAAGAAGTCACTAGTGTTATTTTTTCTGGGTGAGAGGTTACACTTCTATAAGAGTATTTCCATTTTTGCCAGCACATGGAGCACTATCCTTCCTAATGGAAATACTCAGTAATGACATTTGATCTAATTTTAACTCATTAAATGATTTGATTCTGTAACAGATAATTTCTTTAGGGTTTTGATATATGGAATTCTGAACAGCTCACCAGTTTGGGTGGAAAATTAACTATTAATATTTTATATACTTGTTTTGTCAATTGATGATGCTGCAGGAACCAAATAGTTTCATAGCTCTAATTCTTCAAATTCTGAAATCTTTTAGGATTGTTTGGTTCAAACTAGTTCTTTTCTTTTCTTTGCCAAATGAGCAAAAATGACAGAAAAGAAAAATTAAAAATTTTAATCCAATTTAGAAAGTTATTTTTAGTTATGCATTATTGCTTCCTTTGCTTTTTATTTCTCTTTTTTTCCTCCCCCCCTTTTTTTTTTGGTAGTACTGGAGATTGAACTCAGGTGCAATTCTACCTCTGAGCTACACCCCCAGCCCTTTTTATTTTTCAGTTTGAAACAGGGTCTCACTAGGTTGCTGAGAGTCTTGCTGCATTGCTGAAGCTGGCCTTGAACCTACAATCCTTGTCTCAGCCTCCTAAGTACTGCTATTACAGGCATGTGCCACCATGCCTGGCTTCCTCCTCCTTTTTGAGAGGGTTTTAAACACCGCCAGCATTTTATACCTACGTGTTTAATCCTCCCAAACTTTTTTTGGGATCTATATTAGGTGCCAGATTATCACAATAAAATGATTTCAAATACTGGAGAATAAACATACACACCAGGAGGTAGCTTCTCAGAACTGGTATGAGGCAGTGGCTTGCTGGCCAGCTTCCAAACAACTGGTGGACATCTATTTGGCCACAGTGTATGTGGACTACCCTGGAACTTGGCTTCCACGAGAGAGAAAGGGAGGGGAGCCCTTTTATCCTCACTAGCTCCCTTTTTATCAGACATCACAGGACGAACTACTTCAAAGAAATAACATCAATGGTACCCAGGAGCCCCCACTGGCCTGTGTAGCCCATTCAGCAAGAAGCAAAAGTGAAACTTACTTCCAGTGGAGTTAATAGCATTATATTTCACCTGTGAGGCACCAGGCTTTTACTGCTTGCCTTGGGACCAGCCTCATATCATTTTTTTTTAAATAGGAAAGTGAGCCCTGAGTTCCAAAGCTCTAGCTTATAAACCAAACCCTGTGTGTGTGTGTGTGTGTGTGTGTGTGTGTGTGTGTGTGTGTGTGTGTTACTGAGGATTGAACCCAGGGGCATTCTACCTCTGAGCTACACCCCCAACCCTATTTTATTTTGAAACAGGGTCTCACTAAGCTGTGGAGGGCCTCATTAAGTTGCAGAGGGCCTTGCTAAGTTGCTGAGACTGGCTGCGAACCTGCTATCCTCCTGTCTCTGCCTCCCAAGTACTGGGATTACAGGCGTGCACCACTGTGCCTGGCTCAAACAAAACTTTTGGAGTCCAACTCTTTGTAAGTTGGGGAATTCTTCAATTAAAAAAAAAAAAACTCAAGCCAGATGAGAAGCCCCTTATAGAAGAGATTTCCTTAACTGATTATTCTAATACTCTGTTGTAGAAAGTGTTTCTTTTTCTGGGATGCATAACATACTCTTTGGGAAGAGAAGGCTCAGATATTTTGATTGCTCTAAGTCAGGAGTCTACAGACTTCTGAAAGCCATGGGAATGGTTCTTCAAATGGAATTTTGAGTGGAAGTCTCCCCCCAGAAAAGAGAACTATGTGGAGTTGTGCTACTGAGGCGGGGGGGGGCAAACCCTGCCCATGTTTTCCCTGCTTCTCTCCATCTGTCCATTCCCAGGGCCTTTGGAAACCCTGGGCCTCCATAGGGAACAGTTGTGAAAAATACTACTCAAAATGAAGATGAAGCTGGGTGTGGTGGCCCAAACCCCAAATCCTATACTTAGGAAGCTGAGACAGGAGGATCGCAGGTTTGAGGCCATCCTCAGCAACTTAGGCTCTCAGCAACTTAGCAAGACCTTATTTCTAGATAAAAAATAAAATAGAGCTGGGGGTATATCTCAGAGGTAGAATGCCCCTGGCTTCCATCCCTAGCACCACACACACACAAAATATGAAATGTTAGCTGCTTCCCCACTTAGCTGTTATGATCGGCTTGTTTTGCAACCATGCTAAAAATAACGGGGCTCACTGTGTTCTTAAATGGAGCATGTGTAATTTATAAGAGCTGATGAGATGAAAGATTGAACGTGAATATGAATAGGGTACAAACGAATCTGGAACCTTCAAGTCTTCGCCTTGCAATCTTCCAAGTTTCTACAGAGGCATCAAAAACAGCTCACAGGGAATTCAATCTATGACAGTAGTAAGGGTAAGAAGATAGCGCGATCTTTTTTAGGGGACATAATATTTTGATGTCTTCATGGGAGTAATGGAGACGCATGCTTCATTTGGCCGCTGGAAGCTCAACAAGGCGGCTCTGTGGTGTGCCTGGCGTTCTCCAGCATGCCCTTGGCGCCTTCCTGTCCCTCTTCATTCTACGTTCCATTTCCAGAGGGTTTCTGTCTCAGTTTTCTGTCATCTAACCATCCAATAAGTTGTTAAATAGTTACCTAAGGGAGACCTCTCTTTGGTGGCAATTGAATTTTTTAAAAAGTAGATTTTTATTGGTGCATGGTAAGCATACATCATATTGAGGTTTGGAAAGGGAAACACACATGCCCCGTGCACCGAGCACCCGGTGTGTTTCCCTCCCATCCGCCCGCTCCCGCCCCTCCCCATTCATCACATTGAAATTGGTATCGATAGCTTCAGGAATGTACATCGGGTCGTTTGAATGGTTTCATCAAATCTCCCTTTTCCCACCTCCTTCCCCCTGCTGGTATCACCCCTCATTTATTGGAAGTCTCTCTTCACTTTCTAGTTTCCCATAGCTCCCATGTGGGAGAAGACATATAACCCTTCACTTTCTGAGACTGGCTAATCTCACTTAGTGTAATATCCTCTAGTTCCTGCAAGTGAAAACTACACTGAGATTCAATCTAACCCCACTTAGAGTGGAAATCATCAAGAATACAAACACTAATAAGTGCTGGCGAGGAGGTGGAGAAATAGGAGCCATTATTAGTACAGCTACCATGGAGGTCAGTGAGGAGGTTCCTCTGAAGACTGGGAGTGGAACCTCCATGTGACCCAGCTCTGCCACTCCTGGGTGTCTTTCCAGGAACTGAAGTCACAATACTATAGTGATACAAGCATACCCATGCTTGTAGCAGCACAGTTCACAGTCGCCAAACTATGCGACCAGCTCCGGTGTCCAACAGATGAACGGGTTACAAAACTGTGGTCTGTGCACACAGAGGAGGTTTACTCAGCCATAAAGAGGAACACAGTTATGTCACTTGCGGGAACAGCAGTTGCATTTTAAGGAGCATCTTCTGGGAGTCCCCGGCTGGGGAACCTCGGGGACTGTTGAGATGACTGCAGAGCTTATCTGGACAACATTACTTGTATGTTTCAAATCCCATTTGGAGGACTCTACAACATCATAAAGTTGACCAAAAATGTATTTGTTCCTGAGCACTGTGCGAAATTCTGTGCTCCGGGAGATACCGCAGTGAGCAAAGCCAGATGAGACTCCCCCCTCAGGGGCATTATGGTCTAGTGGGAGAGAAAATGATAGGAAAATAATCACCAAGTAGGCAAAATAGTAGGGCCAGCAGTGTAGCCCCGTGGCAGAGCACTTGTCTAGCATGTGCAAGGCCTTGAGTTTGAACCTCAGCATGGCAAGAAAAATAAAAAAGTAGCCAGGCATGGTGGCTCACACCTATAATCCCAGTACTTGGGAGGCTGAGTCAGGAGGATTGCAGGTTTGAGAACAACCTCAGCAATGTAGTGAGACTCTCAGCAACCTAGTGAGACCCTGTTTCAAAAGAAAAAAAAATAAAAAAGAGCTGGGGTGTAGCTCAGAGGTAGAATGCCCCTGGGTTCAATCCCCAGCACCACAAACAATACAAAACAAAATAACAACAAAAAGAAATTCTGACAAGACCTGCAGAGAGAGCCACGGGTATTTTTGTTACCTTGTAAAGCATTTCCAGGGAGTTTGAAACCTAGTACCTTTCTGCACACAGATACACGGTGGCACCTCAGAGGGCTCGGCCGCTTCTCGCCAGCTGCCCGTTTCCCCCGCCAAGTCCTCATCCCGCCACTCCGGCTTTGCTGGAGCCTCTTATTATCCCGTATCTCATCAGACCACTCCAGACTTCCAAGCACGAGGCAGCCTCCCTGAGAGTTTTTGTTGGTAGTTCTTGTGTTCTGTGAGTGCTGGGCAGGAAGCCTTTCATACTTGTGTTTTAATTTTCTCTTTCCTTTGAACCTAATTTTGGCAGCTGTACGCATCATATCTTTTGATTTTTCACCATCTGATGCTGTGTTTACATCCCACGGCGATGGGGTTCTTGTGTATGTAGAGGTAAGGTTCACGGTGAGAAGCCTCGGAGCTCCTCAAGGTCTTGAGGCGAGAGATCATGTTTCACGTCTAGGAAGGGGTGAATGGGAACAAGAACTTCAAAGGAGTGACATTAATTCACTTGAGGTGGCGCATTTCTTTCAGGGAGCATAGCATGCCGAGCAGATGTTAACTCTAACCTCTGAGATTCCTCTAACCCCCATGATTTCCCATAAGTCAGATTTCTTTCTTCTATTTTGCACCTGGATAAGATGATATAAGAGACAAAAATGTCAATAGGGAGAGAGAGGAGGATAGCCACCATGTTTTGACTTGCTGTGTCAGGACTGGGTTTTGGAACCTTTCATCACAGGGCCTGGTGTTCTGCTCTCCACCCTCCTGAAACGACCCACATCTGTTGCATCTGTTTCCAGAGTCCCAGCAAAGTAGGTCCCTTGATGCCCTCCTGGCTTACCCTACCTCCGTTTCCACCATCGCTCAGCTCATGGGCAGAGTGTACGCTGTACTGTGGGTGAGCAGGCGGCAGCTATTTGCTACTACTAAGTGGGCCAGAATCAGATAATTAGCTCTTGAATTAGGGACTTGAATATACAGTTGATCCTCCATATATATGGCTTCTGCATCCATGGATTCAGCCTATGGAGGATGGAAAATACTCAAGAAAGAAAATGACATCTGTACTGAACATGGACTGTTTTATTTTTTCCTTGTTACTATTCCCTAAACAATATAGTATAATGACTATTTACATGACATCTACATTGTGTTAGGTATTAGAAATAATCTAGAGATGGTTTATAGTGTATGGGAGGATGTGCGTGTGTTAGATATGCCATCTTATATAAGGAACTTGAGTATCCTCGAGTCCTGGAACCAACCCCCTATGGATATTGAGGGGTGATTGCATAGTCTGTTGTTAGGGTTTGGATGTAGAATGTCCCTGGAAAAGCTCATGCATTAACAATACAAAATGTTCAGAGGTGAAATAATTGAATCATGAGAGTTCCAATCTCATGAGTGGAGATACCCACTGATTTATTGGGTGGTAATGTAGGCAGGTAGGGTGTAGCCAGGTAAGTTACTAGGGGTGTGGCCTCGGGGACTTTATATATGTTCCTCATCCCTTCCACTCTCTCTGCTGCTCTCTGCCATGCCCTGAGCTCCACAGATGTGAACTGGCCTCACATGGACTGAAACCTCTGAAACCTCTAGGACTGTAAGCCCCCAAACAAATCTTCTTTCCTCTAAGTTGTGGTCGTCAGGTACTTTGGGTCACAGCACTGAGAACGTCGACTGAAACACCTGTCAATTCTGTGGCTCTGGGGTCATGTATTAATTTTTTTATTTAATTAATGTGTTTTCTTCTTTATCTCCCATCAATCATATTTTGCTATATCATCTTACTTTTATGGCCCTAGAGAAAGGACAGAGTGAATGCCACTTTCGTAAGGAGGGAATATGATCTTCTAGGAAGGGGAACACCTAGCCAAGACCACCCTTCTCTGCTGGCTGAAGTCTCAGAGAGGGGAAAGGGGGAGACTATTAGATGGAGGGAAAAGCCCAAAGCAGAGAAGGCCACCCCATAAGATAGATTCCTGACTCCCGCCCACCTCAGTGACATACCGTGAGGTCACCAGCCACAGTCATCAGCACCACGCACCAACAGGGCACCCAGCGACTGAGAGGACGGATGCCACAGAAGCCAAAGGAGACTTCCCGCATCCCTCTGAGGTCCCCAGAGCCCTCCTTGCTCACACATGTTTATTTAGTCGCCGTCTTGGAGAGGAGATGGGAAACACAATTCTGAATTTACCTAAGTTGACTGTCTAAATCCCTGATGGGACTCAGTAATGGATGGAACTATCTTTTGTTCCTCCCACCTCAGTGTGGTAGGGACTTTTGAGGAATAGCAGAGTAGCTATAAGAAATCTTCATTTTATTTTGTATCTGAATACATTGTGTAAATTGCTAACTTGTCACACACACTTTGATTTTGTTTGGTAAAAAATAGCGTATGGCCTGTCATGAGGAGAGCTGGGTTTTCTTCCTGCCTCTGCCACTAAGCATGACTTTGGGCACCACTGACCTTTTTCAGGTCATAAAAGGATGGGTCGTACTAGGTGATCCCTAAAAGTCCTAATTGTAATGATCTCGGATTTCAGTACAAAAAATGTTCTGCAAAACATCTCAAGTTAGTCATAAAACTTGAAGAAGATGAACCACTTTTCTCTTCTGCCCAAGTAAGAGTAGACCTGCTGTTTCATTTGGCAGTTCTCTTAAAAGCTCCCTCTCTGGACTGGTCTCAAATATTGGCTGAAGGTCACGACTGGGAAATCATTTAGGTATGGGAGAGTTGACAGGTGCATCAGTTTCACTTTGGAAGATATGTCTAATTTCATACAGCACATGTTTAAAAACAACACAGATCAAATGAAGACCAGAATAGCTACAGTCATAACGTCCATTCGCTGAGCCCAGCCAGTCTCCTTGTTCGTCCTGGCTGGGGAGGCCGATGTGTCCGCCCAGGTGTCACACCCCTGTTGGTGCCAGCGCTCATGCTTTCCTCTTTCTTTTTGGTCCTGGGGATTGAACCCAGGGGTGTTTTACCTCTGAGCTATACTCCTGCCCTTTTTATTTTTCATTTTGAAATGGGGTTTTGCTAAGTTGCGGAGGCTAGCCTTGAACTTGCGATCCTCTTGTTCTATCCTCCCCAAGTACTGGGATTACAGGCATGTGCTACCATGCCTAGGGGCTCAACACTCATTTTCATACAGGAAGCACTATGATCACAGCAGTAGTACTCACACAGTCATCCCAGCACCACACCAGAGGGTGGTGAAAACATGGGACATTACAAACACTTTGAAAAACAAAGAGTTAGGTAAATGTGCATTTCTAAAATTTCACATAAAAATCTTAATGAGGTGCACACCGTGAACGGCTTCACTTATCTCAGTTGATAAGCTTTTGTAGCTTCTACTCAAGGTCATTTATGACATGGAATATGACTTTCCAAATGCCTCAGCAGATACTATTTGAATTTTCTTTTTTTTTTTTTGCGGTACTGGGGATTGAACCCAGGGGCATTCTACCTCCGAGCTACACCCCCAGCCCTATCTTTTATTCTTTATTTTGAAACAGGGTCTCACTAAGTTGCGGAGGCCTCACTAAGTAGCTGAGGCTGGCCGTGAGCCCAGATCCTCCAGTCTCAGCCTCCCAAGCACTGGGATTATAAGCGTGCACCACCACATCTGGCTACTTTTTTAATTTTCTATGTGGCAACAGCAGGAATAACTGTACTCATTGGTGTACTTCTAGGAAATGTCTTAATTATTTTAGTTTACTTGCATTATGTTTTCTTATTTTTTTCAGAATTTTATTAGTACAGTACGATTCTACATCATAATGAGATTCAGAGTGATATATTCATATATGCACACAACATCTCTTGGTGTGGTTCCCTCCTATCCCCATCCCCATCCCTTCCTCTCTCCTGTACATGCAGAGGGTTGTTAGGGATACCTTCATATATGGACCTAATAATATGTGGACTGTTTCCTTCCTCAAGCCTCCCCGGGTCCCCTTCCACTATTCTACTGGTCTCACTCCATATTATCATAGAGTTCCTTTTCTTTCCTGTTTTCTCTCTCAGCCTCATTTTTCCTTGAATGGCCTTGATTATGTGATATCTTTTGGCCTTTAGAAGTTGGTCTTTGCAAGGGCCGGGGTGTAGCTCAGTGGTAGAGTGTGTGCTTAGCATGCATGAAGCCCTGAGTTCGGTCCTCAGCATCATATAAACGACAAAAAGAGTTGGTTTCTTCTAATAATACTACTGCTTGTTCTTCAGCACCCTTGTTTTCCTTTCTAGAAGCTATTGGTTTTGCCAAGGCCCACACTTGAGTTGATTCCATGGGCCCGAGCATCAATTCCAGGACAAGCAGCACCTCTATGCTTCTTCACACAGAGAAGCTAATCAAAAGCAATTCCATTTCATTCAATTAGTAGTAGGTGCATGAGGGAACTGAATATTTCTTAATTCTCTTAATTAATCGAGATTAATTAATTAAAACATTAATCAGAAACTAAAACATGACCTCTCCTTTCTCTGCTGGCTGAATTCACAGAGAGTAAAGATGGGAGAAGCACAATTGATTGGTGGAGAAGTTGGGCCTGGTGGTAGTGCAGGCCTGTCATCCCAGTACTTGGGAGGCTGAGACAGGAGGATCGCAGGTCCCAGGCTAGCCTCAGCAACTAGCGAGACCCTCAGCAACTTAATGAGACCCTGTTTCAAAACAACAACAACAATAATCATAAGACATGGAGGTATAGCTCAGAAGTAGAATGCCCCTGGGTTCAATCCCCACTACTAAAATAAATAAATAATAAATGAATGAATGAATAAAAAAATAATAAAGATAGGTGGAGGAAAAAGACAAAAGCAGGTGTATGTCCTCCTAACCCCTCCCACTTCAGTGGCAGATTGGGGTCTCCGCAGCATGGTGGGCAGGTGAGCCCTTGGCTGCATCTTGGTCTCTCGTGGTGTGGAAGGCCCTGAGCTGCATCATAGTCTCATGTGGTGTGGAAGGCCCTCAGCTGCATCTTGGTCTCATGTGGTGTGGAAGGCCCTGAGCTGCATCTTGGTCACGTGGTGTGGAAGGCCCTGAGCTGCATCTTGGTCACGTGGTGTGGAAGGCCCTGAGCTGCATCTTGGTCACGTGGTGTGGAAGGCCCTGAGCTGC